>CM067216.1:90341007-90536744 GCA_034190945.1 Octodonta nipae | reverse complement strand
GGATTTTTAAATCGTTTGAAGATGTTTGATTCTGTGAAACAATCTCTAATGGCAAAATACCAAATAAAACCTTTTCTTTAGATGAACTCGGCTTTGAGCCATTGTACTCTTTTTATTATACAAATCATTCTGTTTCGATGACACACATATAAATCAACGACATTTAAACTTGTTAAGAACTCAGTGCATGATGCAACTGGTAATTTTTGCAATGAAAGTACTATAAAGAAATGTATAGCTATAATTTTAGCTGAAAATTTTGTTACCGAAGCGACTATAAAACTTTGGACCAAAAATCAATTTATTCTGTTGGTAGAAAAAGCATATGAAAAGATACAAAAATATAAAGAAAAATATACAGACAAACCAATTTTAATAAAGAAATAACCATTTCATCTGCTGTATTAATATTTCAAAATAAAGGTTAAATATGACGAAGGATGTATGAATTGTATGTGCTTCCACAATTCAAATGAAAAATAATTTAAGGCCATTTGATAACTTTTAAGTTGCAGAATTAGAAGCGAGTCCTTTTTTATATACAGAAGTGCTGGATTATTTCTTATACCTCCTTAAAATATTAATTAGTACATTGATTATTATATGTAAATCTAAATTGAGTCATTTCTTCAATGTTTCAAGTTGATCAATACTTGTAAATTTACATTTAAATCAAGAACAACATGCCAAACGTGATTTAGATGTAAATCTACAAGTATCATTAAACTTGGAAAATTGATGAATTATAATCAACAAAAAATCTTATATAAAGAATTATAATTTATATATTTCTCAGTTAGATTTTTATTTTTCGGAGCAGTTAAAATAGTTTACAATATGTGTGAAAGTGATGCCAATGGTATAGTTTTCCTAGTCGAAGAAGCGATGCGTTTGTACGAGGATAATATCTGCAACACGGTCCCTTTGATTGACAACGTTTGGAGTTCAGATGAGAGCGCCATGGAAACTGAGGACTCCACCGATGAAGACGACATGGAATATGTTCAAAATGATGAAGATTTGATTCCTTTAATTGAAGAAAGCATAAGTTTATACAAAGAGACCTGTCAAGCAATTGATGCAACTGAAGCATTTGTTCGTTCTAATGATAAAGATGCTGGCACGATTCGGTTGATCCAAGAAACTATAAGTTTATATGAAGACTGTTGTGACTTGTTTCGGTTAATTGAAAAAACCGTAGACAAATATGTAGACAGTCGTAAAGCGGTTCCTTCAACAGAATCAATGAAAAGCCAGTAGTCTTTTCGTTTATTATATTCATTATAAATGTAAGAAATGATTTTGAAAAATTATTGAAGATACGAATGTAAAAAAATCATAATTACTTACTGTATATTAATTTAAGTTGACTTACGATGCATATTATTTGAAGTAATTCTTTATACAATAAACATTTTGTAAATAAATAAAAATATGTTATTAAAATAATCAGCTATACGAAAAAAAAATTTTTTCTCTAATGTAACTGCCTTGGGAAAAAAAGTTGTGGAGTTAAATTATACATTTTCTTGGTGGGTAAATATTTAAACAAATCAAAACCATTTTTATACGAATACTGGCCCTCTTCGATTAGTCTACATGTTGAGCTATCATCACATTCACATTTATTTAAAAATCCAACAGCCATGGAGTTTTCGAAATTTAATGCAATCATAATAATATACTCCACATCATATATATTGTTATGATTGCAATTTGTGAATATTATTTCAAAATGTTTATTATTAATGCCGTGATTTAATAATAACGAATAGTACATTTTGTAATCTTCTACAATTGATTTAAAGAGTTCTTCAAATATTTGTTTGTATGTAAATACATTCATGTCGTTATTTTTATTTAAATTATATTGTTTTAAAAAAATAATCACTTTTCTTGACGAGTTTCTTGGTAAATTATATTTTAGTTTAGCGTGTACTCCTTTATATTCGGGAAAGTTTAAAGCTGTTTGTATAATTTTTGATTCCTCTTTAATAACAAGGTCTTTTGCTGGCTCCATATAATTCAACTCGACAATTTTTAACATATTCATGCCCAATAATAAATATTCTTCATATAAATTTGTTTCTCCATTTTAAAGAAAATGAGTGTGGCATATAAAAAAACTTTATGTTCAGATTTAGCTTAGGAGTCGTTATATATGTATCTAAAATTAGGAGGGGTGTCATGACAGTAAATTCACAAACGTATATGAGCAAGGACAAATACTTTTACATCTAAAGTTATTACCTTTTTATTATAGTTGTTAACTAACGTGGTTTGTTTTAGTTGATGTGTCATTAAAGCGAAAACGCAGTTCTCTGTGGGTAGATTTCTCGGAAGAAATGGACAAGTGTGATGATATCTGGTTAGCATTAACAAGTTTTGTGACAAGCTCAACTGGGCATATGGAAATAACACATCCATTAAATAATGACCAACCACCGGTTGTATGTAATCAATCCACGCCAGAGCCGAAAAATGTTATTTCTACAAAGCTAAACAAAACAGAATCTCAACAATTAGTATCTCAATATGTTTGTAGACCATCACCAACTGGAAAAAATGAACAAATTGATAGACAAGTTGTCAAAAATGCCTGCTAAAGGGCATCATGATTTACGAATAGTGGAAGAAAAAGAAATGCAAAAATTGATTGAACTGGTATCTCATTACCCCGGCTACCAACTTCCACCAAAAAAAACGTTAAGACATTTATTAACAAAGGTTTATAAAGACGTAATGGTAAAAGTACAGAAACGAGTGTGTATGGGTATATGTATTATCGCCGAGTGTTGGTGGTTGGACTTCCAGAAAAAATGTAAACTATATAGCCATTATAGCCACTTTATAAATGACGAGACTAAACTTCAGGCCGCATTACTAACTTGTATAAATTATAATGATCGGCATATTGGTAAAAAATTATTCACTTATTTGACGAGGTGGTATATTGTCAATAAAGTTTCTGCTGTCGTTGGAATAGTTAAAAATTTGTAAAACTAAATTATATAAATATGTACTTGAAATTAAATAAAATAACCAAGATTTTATTTCTTTTTTATAAAACGACACGACAAAAAATATTCGAAATAATTTTAGTAAAATTCATGTAAAAACGAAACAACATTGTTAAACAAGATATTCAACGATGTTCGCGATAAAAGTTTTGTGTTCTAATTTAGTAGTGGTTTGTGTTTTGCTATTCAAAAAAAAATGAGAATTGGAAACTAATGCTGGAAAATCTCAAGACAGAAATATCATTTTGATAATAAATTAAAAGACAAGTAATTCAAATCGAGAAATGTAAATGACTAAATTCTACTTATAAATTTTGTAATTGACATTTAAATACAAGTTTTATTTTATGGTTTTATCTTCAAAACGGAACAACTAGAAGACTTAAAGTTGACGTATACAAAAAATAAAAAATGAAGAAAGATATAATTTTAATAAAAATAACCAATGTCTAAATTGCTAATCTGCTTCCCTCCTTTTTTATTGTCGTTAATCACTTTCTCAGTTTATCGTTTGAATATTGCAATTTTCACACTCCATTTTTGTATACTAAATATATAAATAAAAGATTTTTTTTCTAAATTAATTTATTTTTTTTTAAAACAAAACAATATAAAAATTATTATAACATAGCAAAATTAAACCATTCACTATTCTGAAATCTCGTATCTTCTATTTCTTTTAATAAATAATTAATGTCTTCTTGACTTTCTTTATTGATTGCAGCTTTTTGTTTATTTTTTGTGTCCAAATTTGCAAATCTTATTCTTTCCATATTTCTGAATTCGCGTCGTTTGGTTTTTGTTAAATTTGCATATTTTCGCAAAACGGGCTTATTTCAATAAATTCTGTGGATCGTAGCTATTGTAATTACAATCATCCCACGATTCTGTTGTCAGTACGTGCCTATTGTAAATCGGGTATCTTGTTGGTTGCTCATCTTCGTTTCTTGATAGTGGATATCTGCTTTGATTTAATAAGTACAATACATCGTCCCTTTTCTCCGGGCAATTTTGATGATGTTCTTCCAGTTTGTCTTTCGGAATTACATGTCTCATATTGAATTGACATCTTTTTAGATGCGGATAATTTTTTCCACATTCAAAAATATGTCTTCCAATACGTTCTTTTGTTACCACATGATCTGCATTATAGGGACATTTTTCACGATCATCTTTTATTGCTTGCATGATTATGTGTATAGTAAAGTAATACTTTGAAGAATTAGAAGCGAGTCCTTCTTTATATTCACAAAGTGCTGAGTTCTTTCTCATACCCCCCCCCCTAAAATATTAATTGGTACATTGATTATTACATGTAAATCTACATTGAGTTATTTCTCCATTTTTATTATGTATTTTTTCTTAATTATAATTCATCAACGTTTCAAGTTGATCAATACTTGTAAATTTACATTTAAGTTAAGTTTAGCACAAAAACTTTAATTACCATAAATAAAATCTTGAATTAATTTATTCAACTTTTTTTTGATCCATATTTTAAAATAAAACTGAAAGATCATTTTTCCCCGTAAAATAATTTTTCATAACAAAAATCTCCTAAAATTAACTAGCTATCTTCTACAATTGTGATTCGCAATTTTAAATTTACCATATTTACACTCATCAATTTTGTATTTCAAAATTTATATTTGAATCAAAATATAGATTTCGGCAATTTTTTTAGTCTTGGTGCTTTTCCTTCATTTTAATCGTATTCAAGTAAAATCTCGTAGAGCACAATTTTTTATATGAATCTCAATTAGAATTTTAATCAAGCTTTATGTTTCCCCATTTTTTAGTCTGTAAATCTTTTGGTGAAATTATTATTATCTTTTAAAAAATCCATGAATTGAATGTTTACACAACCAACTTAGAAAAAGCTTGTTGATTCACAAATAATTTTTTAAACGTTTAAATTATTGGAACAAGATTTCGTTTTTAAATTGCAAAACTTTAAACACTATAGAAATAAAAACCGAAATATCTTATAATACATATTTTATTTGTGTTAATTTAAATTAAATAAATATATACAAGAAAATACAATATTTAAATAATACAGAGTTTTTTTGTTAACATATTTCAATTGCTTCTTCAATCATCCCACGATTCTGTTGTTGGTACGTGTATATTATAAATCGGGTATCTTGTTGGTTGCTCATCTTCGTTTCTTGACAATGGATATCTGCTTTGATTTAATAAATACAATACATCGTCCCTTTTCTCGGGCCAATTTTGATGATGTTCTTCCAGTTTGTTTTCCGGACAATTACATGTCTCGTATTGAATTGACATCTTTTTAGATGCGGATAATTTTTTCCACATTCTAAAATATGTCTTCCAATACGTTTTTTGTTACCACATGATGTGCATTATAGGAACATATTTCACGATCATCTTTTTTTGATTGTATGATAATATAGCGTTTTTTTTTTAACATATTTCAATCATCCCACGATTCTGTTGTCAGTACGTGCCTATTGTAAATCGGGTATCTTGTTGGTTGTTCATCTTCGTTTCTTGATAGTGGATATCTGCTTTGATTTAATAAATACAATACATCGTCCCTTTTCTCCGGACAATTTTGATGATGTTCTTCCAGTTTGTCTTCCGGAATTACATGTCTCATATTGAATTGACATCTTTTTAGATGCGGATAATCTTTTCCACATTCTAAAATATGTCTTCCAATACATTTTTTTGTTACCTCATGATGTGCATTATAGGGACATTTTTCACGATCATCTTTTATTGATTGCATGATTATGTGTATAGTAAAGTAATACTTTTAAGAATTAGAAGCGAGTCCTTCTTTATATACACGAAGTGCTGAGTTCTTTCTTATATCCCCCTAAAAAATATTAATTAGTACATTGATTATTATATGTAAATCTACATTGAGTTATTTCTTCATTTTTACTGAGTATTTTTTCTTAATTATAATTCATCAACGTTTCAAGTTGATCAATACTTGTAAATTTACATTTAAGTCAAGTTTAGCACAAAATATTTTATTATTACCATAAAATAAAATCTTGAATTAATTTATTCAACAATTTTTTTTGATCCATATTTTAAAATAAAAACTGAAACATCATTTCTGTAAAATAATTTTTCATAATCTTAAAATTAACTTTTACTATTCGACCGAAAATTATAAGAACAAAAATCTTAGGAAATCTGCTATGAATGAAATATCTAACAAGTTAGGAATTCAAGCTAAAAAAGTAAAAGATAAAATACATGATCTTCCTTGTCAGTTTCAAAGCATCAACAGAAAACGTAAACACACCAAAAGCGGTTAAATAGCAATTTTCTGATGCCCTAAAATCCATAAGTGGACCAACAAATATTCTTCTATCACTTTTTGTTGGCATATCACTCCACAACTCACAATAAATTTATCAATAATATATTTTTGAAAAATTAATTTCGTTTGCCTCTTCTAAATTACAGAACATACTGTGGAAACACCACATTCAGAAACACTTAGTCTCATGAGAGTATAATTTCATAAGTTGCATAACTTTAAGTGTTTCAAAGAAATATCTCATGTTTTGTGGAAACATATCTGAGATAAATATATCATGAGACTAAAATCTCACGAGATTTTAGTATTTAGGACCTGTTTCTAAAATTAGATGTAGAAATTAATGTAGTTGTATATAACTAAATTATATATATGTGTGTGACAAAAGGAGGGTACTGTTATATATTCGGGAGATTTTAAACACCCATTACAGAAACTACTGCATTACTCAAACATGAACATGGATAAAAGTACTGAACCACCACCACCGAAAAGAGCAAAAATCATTAAAGATGCACCCAGTCACCGTAAGTTACATTTATTTTTATGTAAAAACTAATTTAAAATATTTATAAAAATGTAATTTATATTTCAGAAGATCAACTTACACTTGAAAATTCAGAGAACTTTTCGACAATAATGGACCACAAACACGAGTCGGATCAATCGTCGGGTGATGAAACAAACCTTTATAGAGAACTGAAGGCGTTGTTCGAAATTATGAGGGAGGAACAAAAACGTCTCAATAAATCAATTTAATATATATTTTTGTTATACCTATTTAGTAAATTAAAATAAAGTGTGTATTTAGAACATGTATTTATTATTATTTGAAACAGATTGCTAAATGTATATTTCAAAAATTACAATTTTGTTATCGACGGACAATTTTCTTGCTTCCACGAGGAATAGATCTTGACGAGCTCAGTGGACTTGAAATAATTTTAACAATTCTCCGAGCACTAAAACTCTTCTGCATTATATGGTTAGTCTGTTGTTAACCACTTGCAACATTACGTTTGTAATGTCGAGATCTTGACAAAGAGCCTGATAAGCAGTTAAACTTTCCATTTTAAAAATTAAATATTCTAGTCAATATTTAATCTATAATTTTTACGATTGCTTAATTTAAATTGACTTACGATGTTATTGTAAGTAATTCTTTATATAATAAAACATTTTGTAAATTTATATCATAAATAAAAATGTGTTATTAAAATAATAATTCAGCTATATGAAAAAAAAATTTCTCGCATGTAACAGCCTTGGAAAAAAAAAGTTGTGGAGTTAAATTATACATTTTCTTGGTGGGTAAATATTTAAACAAATCAAAACCATTTTTATACGAATACTGACCCTCTTTGATTAGTCTACATGTTGAGCTATCATCACATTCACATAAAAATCCAACACCCATAGAGTTTTCGAAATTTAATGTAATCATAATAATATACTCCACATCATATATATTGTTATGATTGCAATTTGTGAATATTATTTCAAAATGTTTATTATTAATGCCGTGATTTAATAATAACGAATAGTACATTTTGTAATTTTCTATAATTGATTTAAAGAGTTCTTCAAATATTTGTTTGTATGTAAATATTTTCATTTAAATTATATTGTTTTAAAAAATTAATCATTTTTCTTGACGAGTTTCTTGGTAAATTATATTTTAGTTTTTCATATACTCCTTTATATTCGTATGTCTTCTCCTCCTCATGAACGAAGGCTTCTCCAACAGTGGTTGTTTTCCGATATCGTACTATTTTTTCTAGAGCTTGTTCTGCAAAATTTCATACCTTGACAAACTTTTTTGTAAATTCCGCATTAAAATTTGTTGGTTTTGGCATGATGGGAAATCTTTAAAGAAAATCATATAATAAATATATTTAATTTTTACTTATTATTTATAAAATTAATGCTCTATCTACTCACAAAAATAATTATTGATCCATTTTGGATTCAAGAAATTGTGGAATTAAGCCAGGGAACAAACAAATGTTTTACACAAAACGTATTCAGTGGTACATAAAACTTTTTATAGGTGTACAAAACTTTATCATCAATCGGTTATTAGTTATAAGTTTTTTTAACATCAATTATCAGATGTGTTGTGTGTGTGTGTGACTGTGGTTAATAGAAATTTTGGATTCAAGAAATTGTGGAATTAAGCCAGGGAACAAACAAATGTTTTACACAAAACGTATTCAGTGGTACATAAAACTTTTTATAGGTGTACAAAACTTTATCATCAATCGGTTATTAGTTATAAGTTTTTCTAAGCCAACTTTAACATCATTATCAGATTGTGTGTGTGTGTGTTGTGTGTGTGTGACTGTGGTTAATAGAAAAAAAAAACAAAAAGCCGATAAAAGACATTGTTGCAGTTTGTGGTTAGAATGAGCAAGAATAAAAGAAATGTTGGCATGATAACACACATCTAATACTATATTTACAGTGCCTAGATATATTTTCAGGATATGCGGATCAATGTATTTCTCAAGATACACCCTAGAAAAATAAGATTTTAAATTTCACTTAACACCAAGCTTACATATACCTACACTTATTTTTTAATATTATGAATGGACTTCCGTCCACCCAAAATACCCAGCGAGACCCAGTTTGGGCTCGCTGGTATACAGCTGAACTTTTAATTTTTTTTACGAATTCTTCCCTAAAACATATGTAATTAGTTTATAAAAGTTGATTCAAGTTGTTTACACTTGCTTGTTCATTTTTAATAATAAGGTTGCATATCCTGAAAAATATATCTAGGCACTGTAAATATAGTATTAGATGTGTGTTATCATGCCAACATTTCTTTTATTCTTGCTCATTCTAACCACAAACTGCAACAATGTCTTTTATCGGCTTTTTGTTTTTTTTTCTATTAACCACAGTCACACACACACAATCTGATAATTGATGTTAAAGTTTGTACACTAAAAAAAAGTTTGGCTTAGAAAAACTTATAACTAATAACCGATTGATGATAAAGTTTTGTACACCTATAAAAAGTTTTATGTACCACTGAATACGTTTTGTGTAAAACATTTGTTTGTTCCCTAGCTTAGAAAAACTTATATATTTATTCACACTATCACATTTCCAACATTCCTGTTCTATACTTTTTGCAACGGATTTGTTTCAAACCATTTGTAGCAACGTTTCTACTTCAACAGTTCAATCATTTCTAACTACCATTTCTACGGCCCTACCCTTTGTAAAGGTTTCAACCATTTCTAGCTTTTGTAGTGGCTTCAACCAGCCGTTTCTGCTATCAAAGTCGTTTCTACGGGACGTTTCTAGCTTTTGTAGTGGCTTCAACCATTCTACCAGACGTTTCTACTGTCCCAGTCATTTTTACGAGACGTCTCTAGTTTTTGTAGCGGCTCCAACCAGCTGTTTCTACTATCCCAATCGATTCTACGGGACGTTTCTAGCATTTGTAGTGGCTCCAACCAGACGTTTCTGCTATCCCAGTCGTTTCTACGGGCCATTTCTAGTTTTTGTAGCGACTTCAACCATCTCCAACAGCGCTTTCTAAGTTTCTACGGGCCATTTCCAGCTTTTATAGTGCGGCCAACTATTCTACCAGACGTTTCTACTGACGCAATCATTTCTACGAGACGTTTCTAGCTTTTGTAGTGGCTTCAACCATTCTACCCTGAGACGTTTCTACCGTTCCTGTCGTTTCTACGGAACGTTTCTAGCTGTTGTAGTGGCTCCAACCAGCTGTTTCTACTATCTCAGTTGTTTTTACGAGACGTTTCTAGTTTTTGTAGCAGCTTTAACCATTTCTACCAGCCGTTTCTATTGTACCTGTCGTTTCTACGGGACATTTCTAGTTTTTGTAGTGGCTTCAATCAGTCATTTCTACTGGCCCAGTATTTTCTACGGGCCATTTCTACCTTTTGTGGCGGCTCCAATCAGCCGTTTCTAAGGTTCTAGTAGTTTCTACGATTTCTAGTTTTTGTAGTGGCTTCAACCAGTCGTTTCTACTGGCCCAGTAGTTTCAACGGGCCATTTCTAGTTTTTGTAGGGGCTCCAACCATTCTACGAGTCATTTCTAGTTTTTGTAGTGGCTTCAACCAGTCATTTCTACTGGCCCAGTATTTTCTACGGACCATTTCTACCTTTTGTAGAGGCTCCAACCAACCGTTTCTAAGGTTCTAGTAGTTTCTACGATTTCTAGTTTTTGTAGTGGCTTCAACCAGTCGTTTCTACTGGCCCAGTAGTTTCAACGGGCCATTTCTAGCTTTTGTAGCGGCTCCAACCAACCATTTCTAAGTTTCTACGGGACGTTTCTAGTTTTTGTAGTGGCTTCAACCAGCCATTTCTACTGTACCAGTAGTTTTTACGATTTCTAGCTTTTGTAGTGGCTTCAACCATTTCTCCGACGCTCTCCGAATTACCCGCCGCTCGATACAAAATCCAACGATTCAAGTCGCAATTATTTCATTTACGTATTTATTTTTTACAAACACACATTATCTCTTCAATGAAAAACGCATCTATTTTTATAATGAACGATTTCCTTGTTTACAATCAACCACTGCACTTTCAAACAGTGCTCGAGTTTCGCATGGTTATCAGTTCGCCAACATTCTATTGCGGTTTCGCTTATCTTTTGTTATTACCTTCATTGAATCTGAATTATTTTATTATTTGTAATGAAATGCTAATTACCAAATATATGGGAACCTATTAATTATTTGCGATGCATTTTCGGAACATTTTTTTTTTGCTTAAAATTGCCGAATTATCTATATTAAGAGATCTAACGCCCCGACTAGGAGCCCTCGTGGCCCTGGTTTATCCGACGAAAGCAGAGACTCGAACGAGTTGCCGCTCTCGCACATATGATAATTTATTTCGTTGTTCGAAATACGTATCGTTCATCCCGTTGAATATGTTCTTAAGATGTATTTCGCCACTAATACAGTATGTGTTCCCTGCCACGGCCAATACACCCGGCTGTGATACACCCCGTGACAAGCACCCGACACGAGCCAGTCCGTTTCCCGAATGACGTCACGCACCCCCAACGGAAGCACCCGGCTGATCACCAGCCAGCGAATGCCCCGCCCCCGTTCCCAACCACCGCTTCGAAGTCCTGACGCCTCCTCTCGTTAGGTTAGCACCCTTGCCGTTAGGTGTACCAACCCCCGAAGGCCCACCCTCTTAAGTTAGCTCCCTTGCCGTTAGGTTCGAGCTTGAGGTTAGTGACCTCGCAGACCACTTTTTTTTTTCTCCAAGTGCCCCATCCTCTACTCGTGATATACAAGAGATAATCTCGTGAAACAATGTCTCATGAGAGTTTAGTTGCGTGAACAAGTTTCTCGCATGAGACATTTATCTCACCTGCTGCACGTCATTATTGTTTCCTGAGATAAAAATTTGTTTTTTCCCAATAATGAGTGAAATTACTGAAAAGGGATGTTTAAAAAGAAAAGAGTGTAATTTGAAGTAGACAGCAACCATGATACTGCAATTAATTGACTATAAGAATCATGTTCTAATTTGTGGAACAGTTCGAAAATTATAAGAACAAAAATCTTAGGAAATCAGCTATGGATGAAATATCTAACAAGTTAGGAATTCCAGCTAAAGAAGTAAAAGATATAATACATAACCTTAGTTGTCAATTTCAAAGCATCAACAGAAAATGTAAACACACCAAAATTGGTTAAATGGCAATTTTCTGATGCCCCAAAATTCATAAGTGGACCAACAAATATATCATTTTTGCTTTTTTATTGGCATCTTTTTATGAAATCACTCCACAACTCACAATAATTTTATCAATAATATATTTTTGAAAAATTAATTTTGTTTGCCTCTTCTAAATTACAGAACATACTGTGAAAACACCACATTCAGAAACACTTTGTCTCATGAGAGTAAAATTTCACAAGTTACATAAATTCAAGTGTTTCAAATAAATATCTCATGTTCTGTGGAAACACTCGAATTTATGCAACTTATGAAATTTTACTCTCCGATGACTCAGTTACACATAAAATTTTCAACCACATACGATGCACACGATATGCAATCATTTGGATTTTCCCACAATTCTATAAATAAAACTGCACACCGAATGACTCAGTTACTTACTCACAAAATTTTCAACAAGTTATGATGTACCTACATGAATCATTCGGATTTTTCCACATTGCTATAAATAAAACTGCATTTAAAATCTGTACCAAAATTTGTAATTATTTCCTATCTCATCTATTTATTACATATTACAAGATCAAAGGAATAATAGTTATTTTAGTTCAATGTTGAATGCTATTGTCCAAAAATTTTGAGGTTAAACTTTAATTGTTCTATGGAATAAGTCAAAAGAGGCCGCTCGTGAAATGTTTTCCCGGAGAAGTGAAAGATTAAAGAAAGTTTTTAAAAAATTCTTAAAAGAATAGAATTATTAAAGAACTGAATACAAATTTTCAAAATTAAGAAAAACATGCAGAATTAATGTACAAATAAACTTCCCCTGGGCTTTAACTTTTGATTTCTTACTTTAATTAAAATGAGAGTTATAGTTGAATTATTAAAATTGTTTAAATACTCTAACTCACAAATGTTTTGTTTCATATGAGCAGTAAACTAGACATTGGGGAGAATCCAGACACATACCCACCCTAAAATGTCTTACATAATTTATATGTGTTCCCTTATGGAATATATTATTAATATTAAAATGCTTACCTCTGTATTATTCAAAGCTCTTATGTACTGAAAGTTCCATCACTTTCTCAATTCCAGATTGTAATCTGTTCAAACAACCCCTTCCTTTGAAATTGCACATCCACTGAATCATAAGAGGCACAAGCAATAGAAAAACCTTGATTTTAAGATGTTCGTATCATTTTCATCACAACAAGGCCAAAAAAACATTGTCAAAACTCTGTTCATAAAATTATTAATCGATACGAGCTCCGAGATCAACAACCGCATATCGCATTTGTTTTGTTTGATTGTTTCCTTGACAAAATGCAACAAGGCGCGCAGGGTACACTACCTAACGATCGACCAACTACCTGTTGTATGTAATCAATTTAGATTAAGGTCGGAAAATATTATTCAAAATATAACAATTAGTTTATAAATCATCAAACTGGAAAAAATTAACAAATTGATTATTAAAGCTTACCCGGGCCTCGTAATTTATGAATCATGGAAGAAATGCGAAATTTAGTTGAACTGGTATTTTATTTTCCGACCACCAATCCCCGCTTGAAGTGTCCTTATATACTTTGTTATTTATTTAATTATAATATGAGTAGGGTTTATATATTATGCAATTTAGTTCTTTATTCTTTTCATTAGTCAAATAAAAAACTAGGATTAAATTAAAATCTGATTGAAAATTGATTACAAAAATAATAACTTATTTTTCATTAGGCAAATAGCCATATATCAGAAGAGATAAAGATCCTGGAATTTAATATTTATTCAATAAGCATATGGTTCTTTTAGTTACTTTAATTTATTTGAATTTAGGAATTTTCCAAACAAAATACAAGTATAAGTTCGTGAACTTTTAGTTTAAAGATTCTATTAAGGTCGGTATCTACAAGGAGACAAAAATCTCTTGAGATTTTTGACTCATGATATTTTTGTCTCAGATATGTTTCCACAGAACATGAGATATTTCTTTGAAACACTTGAATTTATGCAACTTATGAAATTTTACTCTCATGATGTGTTTACATTTACTGTTGATGCTTTGAAATTGACAACAAAGTTATGTATGTATATATTTTATCTTTTACTTTTTTAGCTGGAATTCCTAACTTGTTAGATATTTCATCCATAGCTGATTTCCTAAGATTTCTGTTCTTATAATTTTCGGACGAATAGTCTCACAAATTAGAACATGATTCGTATAAGTCAATTAACTGCAGTGTCATGGTTTTTGTCTACTTAAAATTATACTCTTTTCTTTTTAAACCTCCTTTTTCAGTAGTTTCATGCATTATTAGGAAAAAAACAAACTTTTATCTCACAAAACAACAATGACACTCACATGCAGCAGGTGAAATAAATGTCTCATGTGAGATGCGCAGTATATCATGTTTACACTTTGAAACTTGTTCACTCAACTAAACTCTCATGAGACATTGTTTCACGAGATTATGTCTTATATTTTTTGTAGTTTCATAAAATGTAAATTTTCAGAGAATAGTCTTTGGGCAACTTGACGAAGAAATGCATTTTAAAATACATCTATTTTTTACATGTATTCCAATATGTCGTTGCTTATGGCACAATGCTTGTTTATTGTCCAAATTCCCCAGTATCGTGCCAATTTACTATATAAAATTTCGAGTTATCCTAGCATCGATGTACTTGTTTGTTTCACTAAACATGTTTGCGTCAGACGTACAAGGCTTCGTAATCGACGAACAATTTCTGTGTAAGGAAATTGCAATTTTAAATTTAATAACTGAAAAATGTTATACGGCATTTCTCAGATTACCAATCACCAAAGAAACTTTAACTACAAGTCAAATATTTGACACGTGCTATGCAACGCAATATGTTCATGGCTTAAACTGGGAACGGGGAGGTGTATCTCGTTATGATGATCTTGGCCAAGAAATTAAAAAAATTATTGAAACTTCGAAAGTGTATGTTAATGGACTGGAGATAAAGAAATGGTTAAAAAATTTGGCCATTCTAGATGTTCTGGATATTAACTATAAGTACTGGTTGCCGGAATACGAAGATTTTAAGAAACATTACAGGTCATATCATTGCGGCGAGCACGAAAACAACCACATACAATGTGCCAAGAAGAATGTTTATTTTATGTATAGTTATTTATGGCAAAAAGAAATTTTTATAAATTATATATTTTTTATTTAAAAATACCCTTTCCCTCCCCGATTATATATATATAGAGATCGCTAGCGGTTGATTTCAAATCTATAATTTTTCCACAAGAAAATTATTTTAGAGAAATAATGTTTTAATTCAAAATTTTATTTTAAAATATGGATCAAAAAAGGAATTGTTGAACTAAATTCTATAAATATTGTAATTGGAATTCAAATGAATTAATTTCAGTTTTTATGCTAGACAATAATTCTACTTTTCAATTTTAATAGTTTCTACACTCACATGCAGCAGGTGAAATAATTGTCTCATATGAGATGTGTACTATATCATGTTTACACTTTGAAACTTGTTCAACTAAACTCTCATGAGACATCATTTCACGAGATTATCTCTTGTATATTATCTCATGCTCGTTTCCATAATGAAATTAATTTTTTCCCGAGATTATTATTTTATGAGATTTTTGTCTCATGAAATAATAATCTCGGGAAAAAAATATTTCATTGTGGAAACAGGCGTGAGATAAGTGATATACAAGAGATAATCTCGTGAAACAATGTCTCATGAGAGTTTCGTTGCCTGAACAAGATACACTGCCCATCTCGCATGAGACATTTTTTTCACCTGCTGCACTTTGTGTTAAAAAAAACAAATAAATTATAGAGAAAAAAAAAGTTTTATTTACATATTTAGTGTACAAACAAAGAGGAGTATCTCCATGTGATCCGTTTACCATTTATTTAATTGAAATTGTATTCAATCTTTATATTTTTATAATAGAATTTGTAAGTAAATGAATTTCGTATAAGATTGAATTTACATCTATTTTTACATGTATTCCAACATGTCATTACTCATCGCGCAATGATCGTTTCATTTCCAAATTCCCCGTAATTTACTATATAAAGCTTCACTAAACATGTTTGCGTAAAGTACGCCACGATTATTTTCATCCTTTGTAACCATTCGGAACGTCGTATTGACTCGCCAAATTAGTATTTGTATAATTTGCTGTCTAGCGATACGTAAAATGTATTTCGAGCAAAAAAAGTGCAAATTATGTTTGCGAGGCGCTCGGGGCAAAAATTTGGTTGTCTTGGAAGAAGCTCTACTGAACCAGTTAAAATTTATCCAAATGGAATTAGATCATTTCGACGACAAAAACAAATGGATTATTTGTGAAGAATGTCAAAAAAACATCGAGCAAGCTTTCCATTTTAAATCTTGCCTTATAAACACCGAGAATTGTATTACGTTACCCCGCGTGTCTGAAGATAACGCCACAAAAATTTACATAAATATGTTGTTTGATGAAATTGACCTATGTCGATTGTGCAAAAATTGTGTTGACGACGTGTCTACCGTCTCTTTATCGAAAATCCTTAAAGATGATTGTACCTTGCAAGTATTTCAGAGACATATTCCAGAGATTGATTTACAAATAACGGAGAATCCCATCGTATGTAACAATTGCCACATTTCTTTATATTCCTTTTCGACATTGGTGGCTCGTTGGTGGACAGCAAAAGATCAGAGAGACCGCAACGAAAACTGGAATAAAGAAATTGACAATTCCGAAGTGAAAAGTGATGAAATCTTAAATCCCGGTGAAAGTGTTTCTTTGGCGAGCAATAATATCAAGAAGGAAGATGAAGACGACAAATTCTTGGACATCCAGCTGGAAAATGAAGAACTTGACATTAAGTTTGAAGAACATGACAGTCCCCAAATTCATGATGTTCGTAGCGAAGTCGACATTTTCAAGTGCCCAGAATGTTCTTTTGTCACAAAATATAAAAAAAAAATAACAAGACATTTTTTGAAACACAAAAACCATATCGAAGTCGAAACTTTCAAATGCCGGGATTGTTTTTATGTTACAAAAAATAAATATTATTTGACAACACATGTTTTAAAACACAAAAACCAAAGCGAAGTCAAAACTTTTAGGTGCTCAGATTGTTCTTACGTTACAAAATATAAACGCAATTTAACAAAACATTTTTTGACACATAAAAACTATAGCGAAGTCAAAACTTTCAAGTGCCCGGATTGTTCTTACTCCACAAAATATAAAAGCGATTTAACAAAACATTTTTTGATACACAAAAACCAAAGTGAAGTCAAAACTTTCAAGTGCCTGGATTGTTTTTACTTCACAAAATATAAAGGCAATTTAACAAAACATGTTTTAAAACACAAAAATGAAACACAAAAACCAAAGCGAAGTCGAAGCGATTGTTCACACAAAATACAAACTCATTTGTCATGAAACACAAAAACCAAAGCGAAGTCGAAACTTTAGGTGCCTGGATTGTTCTTACTCCACAAAATATAAACATCATCTGACAATACATTTCTTGAAACACAAAAACCAAAGCGAAGTCAAACTTTTAGTGCTTAGATTGTTCTTACGTTACAAATATAAACGCAATTTAACATTTTCAAGTGTCTTACTCCACAAAATATAAAAGCGATTTAACAAAACATTTTTGGATTGTTCGTACGTTACAAAATACAAACATCATTTGACAATACATTTTTTGAAACACAAAAACCAAAGCGAAGTCGAAATTTTCAAGTGTCCGGATTGTTCGTACATTACAAAATATAAACATCATTTGACAACACATGTTTTGAAACACAAAAATCATAACGAAGTCAAAACATTTAAATGTAAGGATTGTGATTTTATAACAAAATATAAAACTAATTTAAAGAAACATAAACATAAATAAAAAAATTACAAAGTTTAAAGATTTTTTAATAACTTCCCAAAGTTATTTTTACTAATAACACTCAATTTGTTTTGTAAACATCTTCCCCTCATTTGATTTAAATTGACTAAATTGAACTTCTATTCAGTACAAAAAATACTTTTAATAGAAATTACAGTTAAAATATATTTCATATAAATATATTAATTCATTTCCTACCATTTTCCTATAATTAAAAAATACAAATTTAAAAGATTTTACTTTATTATCTCCCCAAAATTATTTTTAATAATAACACTGTCAATTTGTTTCGTAAACAAATATTTGATTAAAATTGGCTAATTACATTTCTACTGAGTATAAAAAATATTTTTAATATAAATTGCACTTAAAATATGTTTCATATCTATTAATTCATTTCCTACCACTTTCCTAAAATTACCCCACAACTCACAGTATAAATGTTGCTGTCCAATTTGTAATTATGTTTTGCATTCCACTGATGGGTAAAAAATGTCTGTCCTATAAGAAATGTGTAAATTCTGTTTATGATAAGTTCGAGGCACAAATTCGGTTGCCTTGGAAGAAGCCTCAATGATCAAGTTAAAATTCCTCCAAATGGAAATGGATCATTCTGACAACAAAAACAATTGTATTTGCAAAGAATGTGAAAAAAAAAATCTATTCTCACAACTACAATTTCATCAAATACTTGAATAATTTATTAAATGGGTATATATTCTTTGACATTTTACCACACAGTAGATGTTTTCAATCCAGTTTTGGTTTGCAAAGGTAACATCACTATTTGAATCTTGTCTGACTTTATTAGCTGATTGTTTATCTTAGATTCGTGGTCGCTAAAATAGCAAATTCTGGATTTAAAGATTATCTCAACATCACTAGTCTTTACTCACCATTGTAGAAGGGTTTTCTTCAAATTTGTGACTCCGGGGGAAACACAATTTGTTGCATTTATATTATTTGTTACATCCATTGAGGCAATTATTTTGAGGAATTAAATAGCAAAATACTCAACACGTACAGATCAAAGGAATAACAGTTTCTCATGTTAAATAATTGCAAATATATTTTGATAGAGGCTAGAATAACCCATGTAGTAGTAGATTTAGGATTTAGTTCTTAGTTCAATGCGGAATTCTTTATTGTATGATCTGTGTGCGGATGCTGATATAAAATATCGATGTTAAGCTTTAATTATGACATGGAATAAATAATAGACAAAACCACAGATCATACAATATGTATAAAGAGACAAAAATTTATATTACATAGAGATATATTGAATAGAATATGCGAATAACTTGATTTTCGTCTAAAGCAGAAAAAATAAATGAAAATTTCAACGTGTTATATGATTTTTTATTTCATTATTTAATACTACCGTAATGTTTTCAAATTTACCTTATAATTAATTTTTATTCAAACAGAAAAAAATGTGTTCAAAATTATTAAATATTTAATCTATAACTTTCAAATATTATATAAAAACAGTTTACAAGCTCATTACATATACTTTGACTACTTACACACAGTAACGTTAAGAAAATGAAGTCGAGTACGTAAATCTATAGAAAAACGTAGTTTCACAGTTTGACGGTAACATATACACACTTTATATTAAATTTCAATGCTGCATAATTAATTTTTATCTTATATATATATACAGGGTGTAAACGGTTTGAGTGCAAAGATTTTGAAGAACAATACTTCAGGCAAAAACAAATCAAAAAGCTTTATAACATTTTCTAAAATAAACTATAGTTTTGCCAAAAAGGACACATAAAGTTAGAGTTTATATAGCCCTTGCTACAGTGAATAATACATTAATTTCGATTTCAAAATGTCGGTAAATCTAAATATGTAAATACTCAATAGCTTATACATCTTTAATAGCCACATTAAAAATGAAAATTGATTATTTAAACTCGAAATATGCTTTTATAATTTAGTGTAAGTTTCTCCGAATAGATATGGCAACGTGGCATACAGAATAACTTATTTACTACATTTTTTACTTTAACGACGACTGAGAGTTTCGATTGTTTTTTACGATTTCGATTCTTGTAAATAAGAATAGATAAACGGTAAAGTGATTTGAATGATATCTAATTGATGTAGACTTCGTGGTTTGCTTTCCATTTAATATATTTTTTAAATAAATAAAATCGGTTGTGATTAGTGTGTAAGTTCGAAAATTAAGAATAGTGCGACAGTATTTATTTGTGATAAATAATGGCCGATTATACAATTAGGGAAAGATCTGACATGTTCTTAATTTATGGGGAAAGCAGACGTAATTGCAGAATAGCAAGAATGTTATACAGGGAAAGGTTTCCACACAGACGCCTGCCCAATGCTAGGACATTCGTAGCTGTTTCGCAGAGGCTTCTGGAAACAGGTAGTGTAATACCACAAATAAACAATCGCGGACCACAGCGACTTAATCGTATCTTAGGTGCTGAGGATCAAATACTAGACCTTATCGACATCAACCCATATCGTAGCACACGGAGTATTGGAAGTGAGCTGCAAATTTCTCACACTGTTGTTCATAGAACATTACGGGAACAATTGCTCTATCCATATCACATGCAGCGGGTTCAAGGGCTTTCAATTGATGATTTTCAACCAAGACTCAATTTCTGTCGTTGGTTCCTCAGAAAACATCGACAATTTCCTAATTTTGTTAACAATATTTTAACAACAGATGAAGCAAGTTTTAATAGGAATGGTATAATAAATTTGCATAATACGCATTCGTGGTCTGAGTTAAATCCGCACGAAATACGCCAGTCAGTATTTCAACACCAATTCTCAGTTAACGTGTGGGCTGGAAGAGTTGGTGAGTACTTGGTTGGACCATTTATACTGCCTGCACGTTTGACAGGTGAGAATTACCTTTATTTTTTGAACAACACGCTACCAGATTTGTTAGATGAAGTGAACCTACAAACACGTTCCAATATATGGTACGTACATGACGGAGCACCTGCCCACGCAAGTCATCTAGTTGTCGACTTCTTAAATAGAACATTTCCCCGTCGTTGGATTGGCCGAAACGGACATAGACGTTGGCCAGCAAGATCTCCTGATCTCAAACCTTTAGATTTCTACTTATGGGGACACATGAAAAGTAAGGTTTACACGACTTCAATTATTGACGACATTGACCTTAGACAACGCATTTTTGACGCTGCTGACGAAATCCGAAATATTCCAGGAATTTTTTCTCGCATACGTGAAAATTGGATTAAACGGTGTCGTGCTTGTGTCGATAGTAATGGTGGGCATTTTGAACATTTGCTGTGAATAATCCGTTGTTTTAACTCAGTTCTATCATTATAATAAATTCGGTAAGTAGGATTACATATTTACTTGTCTAATATAAATAATATTAATTAAATCAGTAATAATGACTCTTCGAATAATTTAACTGTTAAAAAACTACATATACAGATCTCTTGAGTTGAATATCATATGTATTTACCCAACTTTGTATAATTGCATAAAAGAAACCGCCAAATACAAATTCTAATTGCAATACCTTGTATTAAAAACGTAAATATTTTCAACAAAATATTTCATACATTTTTATTTAATTCTAAGGACAATATCATCAGTCAATACAAAAATACAGGTGTTTATTTTTTTTTGTCGGCGTAGTCATTCCTTTATTATTCGCGCTAAGAGTGAATCTGCTTCGAACGCGAGCGACGTTGCCGGATTGACAATAATTTTCTTAATATGTTTTAGGGATTTTCTTGGTTATAGTGTACATAAAATTGATTCATCAAATTAATTAATAAAGTCATATGTTAAAAAAACCAAATAAAATATATGTTCTTGGGTCTTGAACCCAGGAACATCAGATTAGTGACCGGACGCTTTAAGCGCTCAGCTACCGCTTTTACTGTTTGGCACTTCAATAATATTCTATATACATGACATATTAACTGAACTACCAGCGCCCCCATCGCGTGGGTAACATACTAACATGTAAACAAGGGACATATTTTACTTAAGGCGTGTCCTTCTATAAGGTTCTATATTCGTTGGTACCACTCAAAGTAGCAATAGACCCAGGGAGTTCAGACTGTCTACATAACAAAACCATTATACATTTTTTTATGATCTATATATCTTATTTGAAAGATACACACTAGATTATATTAGTTATTTATAATGTATTACTATGTAATTCTATGTAAAATATTTGGTCAATAAATGAATATCAAAAATGTTTGTGAATTAAAAAGATTTGGAACATGTTGCAGTTATGTTTTATCGAAAAGTAATCGAGACCATTGCAGTTAAATATAGAATTGGACTGGATAACATTTCATAACAGATGAAGACAAGAAAGTTGGAATTTGAGAGAAAAGTAAGCTACTCAAATCTCTGAATTCTCCCAAATACTCTAAAACTAATGCAGAAGTTTAGAGTAAATGCTCACACACAGATTTTGTATGGCCTGTGACGAAATTGCTTAACTTTATAATTGGCAGTATTTTTTTACTTGTTCATTGGGGTTTTCTCTACCGAGATTTTTTGCAGCTAAAGATAAGTACTTCAAAATTGTAGATGGAGAACAAATCGTACTAAAGCTATTTTGTAAAATTGGCCAAATTATTGACTGTTTAAACAGAAGTTGTGAATTGTATATTGTGGGATATTTATGTGTTTGGACACATATCAACTCCAACTCGGAGTAGTCAATGTCTCCCAACACAGATAAATATTCCACAATATACTACTAAACATTATTCATATTCAGAAATTATAGCTGATGATTTTACTTTACCTTTGTTCTCCATCTACAATTTTCAAATACTTATCACAGGTCAATAATTGAGGAGAGAAAACTCCAATGAACAAGCAAAATAATCCAAGACCCCCTCAACAATCTTGCATAAATTTTGGATAATAAAACAAAATGGATGAAATATAATACCCACGCATTGGAAGCTAAAAGTACTTCATTTCAACTATAATAAATGTCTATAAGAATTTCATCAAAAAAAAAATTAGTTGCAAATTCTATTATATACATGTCCTTGACATGGTAACCCAATTTTATATGTCGTTTCAGAATACCCCAATGGTATGTTGTAATCTTTGAAAACAAGTTTGAATATCAATTACCAAGAGGTATATATTTCACGCATGATTTCATGTGGCCAAAGAAAAATTATGTAATTTGTGAAAGTTTTATTTCAAGTACAAATTTAGAGCATATACTTCTAGAGATACCAATACACAAATAGCATGACAGTTAGAGCATAAACCATCTAGGGGTAGACTGCAATGCACAAATGTCATGCCAGGGATAGAAATAGAAGACAATAGAGATAACAAGAAGCTATTTCACCCAATCTGAAGGTGCAGTCAATGAGCTCATTTGTGGCACTTCCTAATTGAGAGAAATAACCTTTTACCCTCGCTTTCTAGCCTTGGCACGATATTTATGCACCGTAGGCTATCTCTAGGATGTAGATGCTCTCTAAGTTATTAAGCATTTAATTATAAGGCATTTTCATAGTAGCCAGTTGCCGACGATTCCAACGGTTTGAGAAAATCTACGTAAATCGAGTGTTGGCAGAGCCAACTGTCGAGATCGTTAATTGCCGTAGAATTTTTCAAACCGCTGGAATTATCAGCAATTGCTCTCTACGAACAAACATATAAACAACAAACAAAATTTGATATAGCTATACCATAATAAAAACCTTATAAATTAAAAAAAAAACAGAAAAGAGATTCCTCACCAAAGAAGCTAGCTACAACACAACTAACTTAGCCTATGTCTAGATTGCGTTCCTTTTATATACAATTTTGAGGGTCGGCGGATTTCTCTCACCGTTCACAATAGTATAAATTCAGACTGATTTTACGTTCACTCTCAGTCTTGAATCTTCTTTTCATTCGGTAAGTTCTTATTTAAATATATTTAAAATGTTTTTTTTATTAATATTTAATTTACATTTTGAACTTTTATGCATTAAATATATCGCCAATTTGGATAATCTTGTCCTCGTTATTAATACATTTATTGCATCATTTTATTGTATCGTATCCGGGTCAAGCCAATGGTTAAACTTTCTAATTTGTGGTGCAACCAGGTGCAACTAAAGGTTACGCAACATTCTTACATTCTGTCTATTGCTCTCTCTCTCTTAACACATTTGTGCACTGCGGGTCCTCTTCTGTTCTCTTTGTATGATCTGTGATTTCCAGAAGGTACAGGCTCTAAGTGGATGACAGCGTGGATGACAGATTTTAATAACGAGCACGACATTGTTTATAACCAAAGAGCTTTTTATAACTAATATAATTCATAAACATGCCTACATGATGTATAAATCATATAATTTCTATTTTTTTTTTGTAGAAAAACACATATCACAGTGCACAGAGATTAGTTAAACGGCAATGTGAAAGTAAACGTGTTAAATATAAATTTTATACCGTCCTTAGTTTTTATTTTTATTTAAGGTATAATATGAAAACTAAGGCATGTTCTCCACCGAAAAAAAGGAATAAACTTACAACTCAACAGCTATTAGATATTTTAGAATCAGAATCCGATATTGATTATGATTTGACGTATCCCGACGTATCGTTGTCAGACGATACTTCAGGATCCGAAAAAAGCTCCGACAACGATGGTAAGTTATTAGAACAATCAATGGAGCAAAAATTAACTGACAATGTGTAAAAAATACTATCAGGATACCGACTGTGCCATCACATTAACTAGGATTCGTAGTGATATTTTGCTATGTTTTCCACTCGCAACTATGGTTTTTTACTTTGTTATAAACAATTGAAGCAAGAAAATTACGTTTTTTTTCTTAGCATGTTTATAAAATCAAAATAATAAACTAATCTCAATGGTGTCAACAGGTCAATTGTAAAGCATGAAAATACCAATGAAATGAGCCCAGTCTCGATCCGATTGGATCATTAGTAACAGGGAAAAAGAAAAAAATACTGAAAAATGTAGCATTTAAAAAAAAATTGTATCTTCGTCACTTTAGAAGCTGTAGAAATGGGCTTTTAGGAACTGATAGTAATTTACATCTATTTTATGTATGCCAAAACCAGACGCTACCGGTTTATTAGTTTTTGAACAATTTTGATATAAAGTTTTTTGTATACTATTTTTGCATTATATCTCCATGCGTCATAGATAATCAAATTTCAATTTTGGAAAAAGTTGTTGAAAGTAGAGGTGTCATTCTACAAAGCCTCTATTCTCATTTTTCACTAAATGTCTGTCAAATATCTGAAAAATGTTAGCAAACATGACAAAAAATGGGCGAATGTATCCAAGGAGTGGGGGAAATACCGTTGTTGAGGGGAAGCGTATAGTAATATATAGTAGAGGCACATACATAGATTGTTTTAATATTTAAAATCCTCACAAGTAAGAATTTTTCTAATGACCGCTCCCTTTCGATGTTCCGTAAACCCAAAATCCACAAATTAAAGCAAATACGAGAAACCATTTACATATAAATATATTAATAAACAAACAGTTCTCATTTGATATAATAAAATCGAACCAATCAGTCTGTATAAAAGTTTTTTTTAAAGATTAAATTCTTTCACCATCTGTCAGAGTGACAGTTACTGTCGATAATAATTATTGTTAGCATTTCCCCTCAACAACCGTGTTCCCCCACTACTCGAACACATTCACACGCTCACCAAATTTTGGTCATTTTTGCATTTTTCGTATATTTCACAGACATTTAATGAAAAATGAAAATAGAGGCGTTGTAGAATGATACCACTACTTTCAACATCTCTATTCTGAATTGATATTTGACGATCCATGTCGCATGGAGACACACTGCAAGAATAGTGGACTAAAAATTTCAGATCGCAATTATTCAAAAACCAATAAACCGATAGCGCCTGGTTTAGTCAAGCATAAGGCAGATATCAATTACTATCCGTTCCCACAAGCCCAGTTCTACAACTTCGATAGTGACGGAGTTATGATAATATAAAGAAAACCGCTAAATTTTCCAGTATTTTTTGTTTTTCCCTGTTAGTAAAGATCTTATCGGATCGATCCTGGGCTTATTTCATTGGTATTTCCATACTTTACAATTCACCTGTTGACACCATTGAGATTAGTTTAGTATTTTTCATTTTATAAACATGCAACGAAAAAAAACGCAATTTTCTTGTTTCAATTGTTTATAATAAATTAAAAAACCATAGTTGCGAGTGGAAAAGGTAGCAAAATATCACTACAAATCATTCTTAATGTGATGGCACAGGCAGTATCCTGATAGTATTTTTTGCACGAAAAAATCTGTATTGATTGGTCTATATGTTTTTTTCGTTCCTTGTGCTTTATATATTTATCTTAAATTTTGGTACAGATATTAACCTATTGAAACAAGTACTCGGTCGCGATACTGCAAATGATGATGCCATTTCGACGTGGAAGGTCAACCCAGAAGACAAGGTAGCCAAGTCGCAGCGAAAAGGTTGAAACACATTTTATCACGAATAATGGGGTTTTCCAGCAAAAGTTGGAGGACGGGATAAGACAGGGTATGTATGTACTTGTAAACAATTATATTAATTTACTAACCAAATTATACCATATTTAATATTTTTTTAAAGTTACTAGAATTTTTAAGTTCTTTTAATGGTTTTAAGATTTTTATTTTTATGTAATCAGAACTTCCATACAAAAATTTGGTTGCTTTGATCAATTTTAAAAACACACAGTCATGAGAAGTTTCCTTGTTATTATTTTAATAATTTTCAGGATTTTTTTATTTCATATCTATTAAATTACAGATTTATTTTTAAAAATAGATTATTTTGTTACATTCAGTAATTTGGTAATTCTAAATTCTAGGTTTTGCTCTGGGCTTTTCCAGCAAAAGTTGGAGGACGGGATAAGACCGGGTATGTATGTACTCGTAAACAATTATATTAATTTACTAACCAAATTAAGCCATATTTAAGGTTAAATTACGGATTTACTTTTAGAAATAGTTTGTTTTGTTACATTCAGTAATTTGGTAATTCTAAATTCTAGGTTTTGGTCTGGGCTTGAATCACCCCTTCAACCATTGTTGACTGGTATCAACAAACTACTTGAATGGCCAAGCAATCACCATCACTTTTGACACCTACATGTCCAGGAACCCTCAACCAGTCAACATAAAATGACAAATGCTGAATAAGGCCCCATCTACTCCCAGAACAGTATCCATTCATGACTTTGTCCAGATAGCAGCAGTCTAGTGATCAAGAGCACCATTATCTTTGGCAGGGACATGTCCAGGAACCGTCAGTCAGCATAAAGTGACAAATGCTGAATAAGGCCCCCACAACAGTATCCATCCATGACTTTGCCCAGATAGCAACAGTGAAGAGAGTACCAACCATGGCTGAGCAATCACTATCACCTTTGATTCCGACGCCGTCGTTTCCACTGCCTGGTCCAGAGTTTTAAAGTCATCAGACGCCAACACCAACGAATCCAAAAGACCCTGTAAAGCGGAATGTGGGCATTGTCTAAAGACAGAACGACGAGAGGGTATCTTCATCCGACAGATTCGCGTAAAGTTGAATGTATCCAGGACCAAATGGACGACCCGCTCCTTGAGCCAATCCCGTCTCTCGGGAAATGAGGGGCACCCGGGCCATGATGAGACGAGGTAGCTAGGTATTCTGGCGTTCTAAAATCAGTATGGACCCAATGGGATTCTCTAATAGTGGAGAACGGAATGTTAAGGATAATTTGGGAAAGCACTGGTGGCAGAGAAACCAAGTCCCAGTTGGTAGTCCCAAAGAAAAAGGTACCCACCATCCTGAACGAAGTACATAATAGGATTACCAGATGTCATCTGGGCATGAATGAAACCTTGGACGGAATTCATCAGCAGTTAGTAAGTTTATTTTTTTACTATCACAAGTCTAATACAAAAATTTGTTTTCAAGTTTGCTTCTTGGTATTTTACTAATTTTTCAGGAAATTAAATTTAGACCAAATGATAATTTCATTAAATATTACTAACTTGTATTTAGTAATTGACTTCCAAATTGTTGTAGTTACTTTTATGATGAAATTCGTCTTTTCTCCACCCTGCAATTTGCCATCTGAAATAATTAATTTATAAAGTAATTTACAATAACATTAATTTTAAACATATCAAGCTGATTAATATATTTCAGACCCCCAGTACTCTTTTTTGGTGTAAGGCAATGCTATGATAGGGTTCTAGTTATAAACCATTATTTAATTTTTGTTTTCGTTTCCGTACTTATGTATTTTTAAATGTCTGTATTCGCATTTAATTCATATTTTACCATTTTATACATTATTTCCTTTTTATTAATATATTTATGATCAGAGTACCATATAATTGTTTCCCGACTATAATAATAATGTTCTATTTCGTTAGTGGTGAATAGATCATGTCATGGTTGATTTCAAATAATTTTGCAAGTTGTTTTTATTATAATTTAATCTATTATAACAAAGTGTTATATATAAAATCGTTGAGTATCTTGACATGGCAGAATTGGTTTTGATCTACCTTACAATATATATTGCTATTGTTTTTTTTTATAAAATTTATGCAACATTAATTCAAAAAACTTTATATCTTTGTAGAATGACTCATATAAAAATTCATGTTGTTAAGAGATGGTTGAATGGTCGAAAAGTACCAATATTATGGAAGGGTGATCTCCCCAGAAATTGGATAGCAGAACAAGAAAAAAGACCAAGATACAGACCCGGTGCAAGCACTCGGAGGAAAATTAGAAAATGTGATAATGGCTGCTGTTTGATGATCCGAAAACTCGCGTTTCAATGTTTTGCTATGGAAATATTGCAAACGATCAGACTTACTGCAGACAGGGGACAACCGAATCCGGCATAGGTCCTGGTAGCGAATATTGAGGACGATTTCATACTGGGTATGGAGCTTGGATTATGTTCGGGTCGAACATAATCCATGCTCCTTCGGTTCCTAAATGAGGAATTTTTATTGACACGGCCCGTCAATAGTTTGTGTTTGCAAGGGTGAGATTTTTTATTTCAAATCGTTCAAATTACTGCTTTATTTTTAAAAATATCCTTTACTTCTCGGTTATTTCGTTACATTCTAGGTTTTGCTCTGGGCTTCAGAGGTAGAGGCCGTCATAGTCCAATCTGAGAGTATGAAGAGTTTTCTTAGCCAGGAAGAGTTAGAATCATCCATTCAATCGTTATTGACTTGTATCAACAAACTACTTAAATTGTCAGGCAATCTCTATCCTTTCCCGAATCGATAATACACTGAGCACACTAGCAGGGTCCTGTTCGTTCTCCATAATTAAGATTTTGAAATATCGTTTAGGCAAATGAAGACAACACTGTTCCAGCCTATCTTAGTGTTCCCTACACAGTGTGGTAAGTTCATCATAGACACTGACGCAACTTTGGGAGCGTTCAACCCCGGGTGCAAGTGAAGAGAGGGCGGTCAAGTACTGTTGTAGATGCTCACAATTGAAAAGAAAACTATCATGCCACTAGAAAAGTTCTTGCAATAATCAGCTCCGTATACCAAATATTTATATGGTTATTTATTTATTTAGCGTATGGCATCTTTATGGTTGTTATTTCCTAATCAAAGCCCATCATGCTACCCCAATAGGCTGTGATGAAGACACCGAAAAGACAACTAGCCAGATGGATGAAAAAATGGAGTATGTATATATGTAATACGATTTCAGGTTGTTTTACAGTCTACAGAATGATGCCGATGCCTTGTCAAGGGGACCCCCCATAAAACAACGGAATGTGGACATTGTCTAAAGACAGAATGATAAAAGGGTATCTCCGTCTGACAGATTCGCGTACAGTTGAATGATGACTGGACAACGGAACAATGTATCCAGGACCAAATGACTGACCCGCTCATTGAACCAATCCCGCCCCTCAAGAAATAAGGGACACCTGGGCCACGATGGAACGAGGTAGCTAGGTATTCTGACGTCCTGAAATCATTGCGAGCCTGATAGGATAATTCGAGAAAGCACTGGTGGCAGAGAAACCCAGTTGGTAGTCCCAGATAAAAAAGTACACACCGTTCTGAACGATGTACATAATGGGATTACCGGATGTCATCTGGGTATGAATGAAACCTTGGACAGAATTCACCAGCAGTACTAGTAGGTTTATTTTTTACTATCACAAGTCAAATATAAAAATTTGTTTTGAAGTTTCCTTCTTGGTATTTTATTAATTTTTCTTCAGGAAATTTATACTGTATATACTTGCATACATGAGATTTTTTATTTGGAATTGTTCAGTTAATTACTAACTAGTTTTTAGTAATTGACTTTTCAATAGTTGTATGTATTAACTTTTATGATAAAATTCGTCTTTCCTCCACTCTACAATTTGCCATTTGAAATAATTAATTTATAAAGCAATATACAATAACATTATTAATTTTAAACATATCAAGCTGATTAATATATTTCAGATCCCCGGTACTCTTTTCTTTGGTGTAAGGCAATGCTATGATTGGATTCTAGTTATGAACCATTATTTAATTTCAATTTTTAAAATAAAATTTAAGAAAAAAAATTTTTACTCAAGAGGAAGCCTTAGTCTAGATAAAACTGACTTTACAGTGAAAAATAGTTTGATTTGTATGTTTGTATAGGGTATAAATATATTTATATATGTGATGAATTTAATAATTTGATTCTAGTTTATTATTAACTACTCTAATTACAATGAGTACCAAACTATGACTGCAAAATGTTTATAAAATATGCAAGGTTATTTATTAATATTAATTATTTTAAATTCATAAAGCTAATTAATATATTTGATTCTAGGATCCAACATGACAAATAAATGTCTAACATTGAGAGCAAAAGAACAAACTGTGATCACGTACAGTTAAACATACCTTGTGTTATGTGGGTATAAATTCACCCCCTGGTAGCCAAAAAATATAGTGCAAGTAGACCATGTGGACCAGAATTCAACAGCTATTCCAATTCACACATTTTGGATTGGGGTAGGAAAAAATAACATTAATTTGGATTTCTCATTCCTAAACAGCTTATTGTTTTTTTCTTTAGTGAAGGGTAATAGACCTGTACTTATCAGAGGATATGAGTCAAGTAGTGAGATTAATGTTGACTTTAGTATTCTATAATTGTTAATAATTTATAACAAAGCCAATAATATGTTATTGTTTAATTAGCATATTTTTTATTTATTTCCAATAAATTTTACTAGCCTTAAACTCATTTTTATTGACCACACAAATTGTAGCCTTTAACATGTTGAGCTTATTGCTAAAGACACATGAACTATTAAAGTATCAGCCAAATACAAGGAATTACTAAAGAATATTTATTCATAGGGTAAGGTACAAAGGTTCATATAATTACACCAGACAATAAATGTTTTCAATACAATTTTGATGGACAAGGGTACATCAATTACAATCTGAATCTTGAGTTTAACTTATTTTTATTAGCTGATTGTTTATTTTATTGGTCACAAAAAATAACAAATTATAAACTTATAGACCATCTCAACATCACCAGTTTCTACTTGATTCTTTCATACCATTGCAAAAGGGTTTCATAATTGTGTTTTGTTGCATACATTCTGATTATGGGTTACATCAACCCAGAGACACAATTATTTAGAGAAATTAAACATCAAAATACTTGACTGGTCTTCTTTTCAAATTTTAGTATGCTGAGCTTATTAAACCCACACAAAATATTAAAATATAAGGAACTATGTATAATTGTTAATAATTTGTAATGAAACCAATATTACACTGTACTGTTTAATTTCATATTTTTTTATTTATTTCACTTTATTGACCATATAAATTATACTTTCCAAATTTTAACATAGCTTATTGCTAAAGCCATATTATTAAAATATCAGTCAAATACAAGGAACTATGTTCACTAAATTGTCATTTTAAAAATTAACAATTCAAAGCAATATGTTACTACAAATATGTATTTGCCCGATATAATAATCCATTTCAATCAGACACATTTAGTACTAATTATATAATACAACTCATTGTTGCTAATGATATAAAACTACAGATGCATTGAATATCTGACAATGTAATGAATGTAATAACTAGTTTATAATATTCTCACAACTACAATTTCATCAAATACTTGAATATTTCACTAGATGGGTATATATTCTTTGACATTTTGTCACCAGTCTCTACTTCATTCTTTCATACCATTGCAAAAGGGTTTCACAATTGTGTTTTGTTGCATATATTCTGATTATGGGTTACGTCAACCCAGAGACACAATTATTTGGAGAAACTAAACATCAAAATACTTGACTGTAGTCTTCTTTTCAAATTTTATTATGCTGAGCTTATTAAACCCACACAAAATATTAAAATATCAGCCAAATATAAGGAACTATGAATAATTGTTAATAATTTGCAATGAAACCAATATTACACTGTACTGTTTAATTTCATATTTTTTTATTTATTTCACTTTATTGACCATACAAATTATACTTTCCAAATTTTAACATAGCTTATTGCTAAAGCCATATTATTAAAATATCAGTCAAATACAAGGAACTATGTTCACTAAATTGCCATTTTAAAAATTAACAATTCAAAGCAATACGTTACTACAAATATGTATTTGCCCGATATAATAATCCATTTCAATCAGACACATTTAGTGCTAATTATATAATACAACTCATTGTTGCTAATGATATAAAACTACAGATGCATTGAATATCTGACAATGTAATGAAAGTAATAACTAATTTATAATATTCTCACAACTACAATTTCATCAAATACTTGAATATTTCACTAGATGGGTATATATTCTTTGACATTTTGTCACCAGTCTCTACTTGATTCTTTCATACCATTGCAAAAGGGTTTCACAATTGTGTTTTGTTGCATATATTCTGATTATGGGTTACATCAACTCAGAGACACAATTATTTGGAGAAATTAAACATCAAAATACTTGACTGTAGTCTTCTTTTCAAATTTTAGTATGCTGAGCTTATTAAACCCACACAAAATATTAAAATATAAGGAACTATGTATAATTGTTAATAATTTGTAATGAAACCAATATTACACTGTACTGTTTAATTTCATATTTTTTTATTTATTTCACTTTATTGACCATATAAATTATACTTTCCAAATTTTAACATAGCTTATTGCTAAAGCCATATTATTAAAATATCAGTCAAATACAAGGAACTATGTTCACTAAATGTCATTTTAAAAATTAACAATTCAAAGCAATACGTTACTACAAATATGTATTTGCCCGATATAATAATCCATTTCAATCAGACACATTTAGTACTAATTATATAATACAACTCATTGTTGCTAATGATATAAAACTACAGATGCATTGAATATCTGACAATGAAATGAATGTAATAACTAGTTTATAATATTCTCACAACTACAATTTCATCAAATACTTGAATAATTTATTAGATGGAGATATATTCTTTGACATTTTGTCACACACAGTAGATGTTTTCAATCCAGTTTTGGTTTGCAAAGATAACATCACTATCTGAAACTTGTTTGATGTCATTAGCTGATTGTTTATATTAGATTCGTGGTCGCTAAAACAGCAAATTCTGGATCTAAAGATTATCTCAACATCACTAGTCTTTACTCACCATTATAATGGGGTTTTCTTAAAATTTGTGGGTCCAAAAGAAACACAATTTCTTGCATTTATATCATTTGTTACATTGATCCATTGACGCAATTATTTTGAGGAATTAAATAGCAAAATACTCGACACGTACAGATCAAAGGAATAACAGCTGCTCATGTTAGATAATTGCACATATATCTTGATAGAGGCCAGAGTGACCCATGTAGTAGATTTTGGATTTAATTCTTAGTTCAATGCGGAATGCTGATATATTATTCGAAATGTAGAGGTTAAGCTTTAATTATGACATGGAATAAATCTATTGTATGATCTGTGGAATAAATATTAGACAAAACCACAGATCATACAATATGTATAAAGAGACAAAAGTTTATATTACATAGAGATTTATTGAATAGAATATGCGAATAACTTGATTTTCGTCTAAAGCAGAAAAATAAATGAAAATTTCAACGTGTTATATAATTTTTTACTTTCATTATTTAATAGTACCGTACTGTTTTCAAATTTACCTTATAATTAATTTTTATTCAAACTGAAAAAAATGTGTTCAAAATTATTAAATATTTAATCTATAAATTTCAAATATTATATAAAAACAGTTTACAAGCTCATTTTCCCATGTATTACATATACTTTGACTACTTACACACAGTAACGTTAAGAAAATGAAGTCGAGTACGTAAATCTATAGAAAAACCTAGTTTTACAGTTTGACGGTAACATAGACCATAATTATAGATAAAAAATGCTATTCAAAATTACTGACCCTATAAATATTACTACCTTGAATGTAGCCGACTTCCGACAAAAAATCTGAGAATATTTTGGTATTTGTTATACAATATTTAGCAAGTTACATGGGCTGTAAAATTAAACTTTTTGCAAATGTAATGAAACCCACATCTTTATTTTGATAAAATGTAAATGTAAAGTGCACAAATGTCATGGTAAGACTAAGGAGAGAGAGAGAGGGCAATAGAGAGGGCAAGAGGCTATTTCACTCGGTTGGGAGCTGCTTCCAATGAAATACGTTCAGCATGTTGTTCATTGGCTGCTTCCACCCACTAAGTGAAATAGCCTCTTACTGTCTCTATTGCCCTCTCTTTCTAGCGTTGCCACGATTGTATGCTTGACAGGCTATATCTAGACTTAGATCATTCACCATCTAGATATAGCCTGTCAAGCATAAAATCGTGGCAACGCTAGAAAGAGAGGGCAATAGAGACAGTAAGAGGCTATTTCACTTAGTGGGTGGATGGTCGGTGGACACAGCCAATGAACAACATGCTTTATTGGAACTAGGTCCCAAGCGAGTGAAATAGCCTCTTGCCCTCTCTATTGCCATCTCTCTCCTTAGTCTTACCACGACATTTGTGCACTGCAGGCTATCTCTAGAAAATAAATGCTCTAAGTATCTAGATGGTAAATGATCTAAGATTTTATAACAATAGATTTGGTTCACAATACAATTCTAGGTTGCTATTGTTACCGCGTGTTATCGTCTATAGGACGTTGTTTCATTTGGTATTCGTTTACTTAGTTCTATATAGGTTCATTTTCAGTAATTAAAAATATTACCGTTGAACTGATTCAGAACTGCTTCCGCGAATACCCCTTATATTACTGACTGGTTAGTCTTGTCATACATTCAGTTGAGTAGTAAAGTATATGCTCTAAGCAAACGCCAGTGTGAATTGTGTTGTATATGTCAAGAAATATAATTGAAGGTTAAGGATTTGTTTTCATTGTTAAATAAAATAAAATATTAATTGGACAAAAGGTGTCTAATTGAACCCACGGGATCCGTAGCAGTAATAATAAATAAATTAAATTTGTAGTTTGTTTACAAATGTTTATTTTATTAATAATCAGTATATTAATTACTTTAAACCTATTTATGAGTATCATTTTTGTTCTATCCTGTCAAATACTTATTCTCCATTCATATTTTCAAAAAGTAATTTCGTATTCCCGCTTTCTCAATATGGCGCAATTAAGCTATGCAATTAAGTTCGTAAGCAGTCTATATGTGTGTTGTCTATGGTCTATGACTCTTTTAATTTTTACATTTTTGACAAATGTTAAGCCTTTCTTGTAATATTGGAAGTGTATAATTTAGGAAAGTTGCATTGGAAATTAGTCGATTTTGTGTAAATATTTCAAGTTCATAGCTATCAAAGGTGAGTAGAAGGAACATATTTCTATAATTACCAAATGATAATAATTACAATGAATATTGTAAAACTCCATTGTTTACAGATGCCAAATATAAAGCTGCAGTCTTCTGATGGCGAGACATTTGAAGTAGATGTTGAAATTGCAAAATGTTCGGTAACCATCAAGACTATGCTGGAAGATCTGGGTATGGATGATGAAGAGGAAGAGGTTGTACCTCTACCCAATGTAAATTCTGCTATTTTGCGAAAAGTTATTCAGTGGGCTACTTATCACAAAGATGATCCTCCACCACCAGAAGATGATGAAAATAAGGAGAAACGAACAGATGATATTTCTTCATGGGATGCTGATTTTCTGAAAGTTGATCAGGGCACTCTATTTGAATTAATTCTGGCAGCAAATTATCTTGACATAAAGGGTCTGCTTGATGTTACTTGTAAGACTGTTGCTAATATGATAAAGGGCAAAGCACCAGAAGAAATTCGCAAAACATTTAATATAAAAAACGATTTTACAGCCTCAGAGGAGGAACAAGTTCGTAAGGAAAATGAATGGTGTGAGGAAAAATAAATTGTTCAAGAAACTTATTTTAGTTGGTAATTTTTTATGTTGCTGAAAATATTTTTTATTTAAATTGTAGTGTTTTCCATATCTTGCATGTTACAATTTGAAATTCATTAATTCTATAAAAAAAGTGTAGATTAGTTTGAAATAAAATTATATGAGTTTAAACATTTAAAAGTTGTGTGTTCATCAAGTACAGTATTGTTTTAAATTTTCTCAAATTATGTATTTTACTTAATCAAAAAATTGTAAATGAGAAATCCCTGTCACCTGATATTTCAAATATAGTTTTAAATTTACTGTAAGAATTCTTACACAAGTGAAGCAAACTTTGTGTTGTATAGTATAACAATTTCATTTAATATATATTCATGTAATTCAAAAACTTAAAAAGTGTTTCCTTACTGCAATTAGTTAGTGTTATTTCTTTGACAATTCTACATTAACTAAAAAAAATGTTGATTAAAAACTATTCATAAAAACTAGTTCATTTTAAAGGTATTCTGTGTAATATGAATGCCAACTAGAAAATTATATCTACCTATCTATAAACACATTGTGACTATGATGGTATTGTTCTTTGGACATTTTAAAGCTTGCTGTTTGCTGTTTATGTATATAATATTAAAAGCTTTAATGAACAAAATACATTCATGCATTTTGTTTGAATCAGTATTTATCTCATACATTAAGTCTACTTTTTACTTAATAAATAGACCAGTGGTAAGTTGTAAATATTGAAGAAAAGTAATGACTTCTTAACAATATGTATTTTAAGGGATAGATATTGATTGAACCAGAAATATATAAAATATTGTTTTTTTTTGTTTTACAGAGTTTGTGAGAGCATTTGACACCATATAACTGAATGCAGGTATAAACGCACTGAGTCAATACGGTGTAAGTAGCCCACATGTACATTGATTTATACAAACAAAAATTAGTCCATTGAAATGTTACATTTTTTGGGCTTAGCATGCATTTGTCAGAGGACACAATTTCAGTTTTTAGCAACAAGGGGGGTTAGTGTAAAGTTAAATCCAAGTATGTGGGGGTTGTCCCACGGCCGCCATCTTGAAAAAGGGTCCAAACGGTTTTTATGGTTTATCTGACAAACTATTGGTCTCACAAAAAGAATTACATTTTTTGTTGCAAATAAAATTATCTACAACTTTTCTCAAGTAACTTTTAGTTGTAGAACCATAAATAAAAAAGTTATAAGTGAAATTCAATGCAAATTTTAGAAAAAAATACTTTTTTCTAATCTTTACAAAAAAATTACCAATTTTATAGTTGGTGTTTTTGAGTATAATTTTCATTATAAACTTTTTAAATTTATTCATTAGTTAATTTTTTACATCACTGTGAAACATATACTATTCTTCAGTATTCATAACTATAGGTACATTAATATTAATAATTTTTTATCATCTTTTCATTTTGTTTTAATTATTTGTGATGCAATATTGTTATTAATTAATTATTGACTCTTCCCCACCACCTATGACATAGAGCCTGGAGCTGCCTTTTTCTTCTGTGGTATCCCCAGTAGGTATAATCCATGGTGATTTTCTAAACACAAGTACTCTTTTATCAGTCTTTTTGATAAACCAGGTTGTGGCTCAGCATCTGGTTGGTTTGCTATATTAAATGCTTAAGGGACAACCAGAGACATAAGTGGCATCATTGTCAGTGGTTCATCTTCAAAAATCATTTTCTTCAATTAATTTTGAGAGTTTAATTATGTTGCTGCAAGTCTCCACAGAATAATGGTGGCACACTGCAGAACATTTCAGGCCTGCTTTTCGACAACCACACAACGCTCCATAATTACCTTTGAATCTGCAGAAAATTAATTTTAGAAGCTCAGGGGGTGCTGGGGGTTTTGAGCTCTGCACTGACATCAATATTTTTCCACATTTTTTCTAACCCAAGTCTTTAGACTGGACCTAATGGTAGATTTGGAAGCTGTGAAAGCTAGCTGTATGTGTTGGAGGAAGTGAAGATAAATTAAATGTAGCCTTTGTCACTGACTTGGCGAATTGTTTTTATCTTAGGCTGTCAAGAGAATTATTATCTTTATTATCACCATATAAAGACGTTTACCAATGACAGTGAGCAAAGCAGGGTCAACTCTCTTCTTGAGAAAGGTAACCAGATGCTGAGCCGCAGCCTGGTCCATTAAAGAGCCCAAGGACAGAGTAGTTTTGATTTAGAAAATCACTGTGGATTATGCCTACTGGGGATAAGACATAAAAAACGCGCATCCTACCGCGTGTATGGCGGGGAAAATATTCAATAATTAATACCAATATTGCATTATCATAAAAAATTAAAAGATGATTAAAAATTATGGCAAATCATTGATATTAATGTCTTAGTTATGAATACTAAATAATAGTATTCGTTTCGCAGCGCTGTAAAACCTTAACTAATGAATAAATTTAAAAAGTCTATAATGAAAGTTATTCCTTAAAACAACATCTATAAAAATGATCTCATGCCATTTTTTTGTAGAATGATTAGAAAAAAAACATATCGATAAATAATTTTTTTTCCTCAAATTTTCACGGATTTTCGCTTATAACTATTTTATTTATGGTTCTACGACTAAAAGTTACTTGACGAAAGTTGTAGATAATTTTATTTGCTACAATGAATGTTACATTTTTTTTGTGAGACATAGTTTGTCAGATAAACTATAAAATCCATTTGGACCCCTTTTCCAAGATGGCCACAAACTTGGATTTAACTTTACACTAAGCTCCCCTTGACATCAAAAAATAAAAGTGCGTCCTCTGTCAAAAGCAACCCGAAATGTAACTTACCATGGATTAAATAAGTTATTTATGACACCATTTAACAAATAAACTGATGCATTATTAAAATGACAATAAGCATTATTTATAAGCATGCCTTTCAAAAATGTATAAATACTGAACAATATGTTAGTTTTTTACAGTTTAAATTATACCTATAAATGCATACCTTAAAAGAACTTACTCTATCTCACTGAAGTTGCTTAGAATAATTTATATTTAAAAAAGAACCGACTTCAACTGCCTTAAAACAAAAACCGTGTGCAATCAATAACTATTTTCTGACATATTTTCTTTTTTTATCTGATTTAAGGTGCAATTCTATTATTTTAGTTTATTCTTATTTCCCCCTCTCTCTAATTTGTATTTTTTCTACATTATCCGCATTTTTTAAACTCTTTTATATTTTTTATTTGGACCACTTTCTATAAGTGTAACTCTAATTTACCCTATGCTGCAACCACCCTGTATACGTTTCTGTGTATTGGTCTCCCAATATAAATTGTTTGTCTATCATTTTCTGACTCACCCTGTACAACTATAATTAAACTCTATACGATGTTGCAACCGCCTTGTATAAATGTCAATCCTCTCCACCCTATTGACTTTCTATTTTTCTATTGGTTAAATCACCCTGCATACCTATAATTTTACTTCGCTCCATATGTCAAGTATAAGCAACTACTTATGTTCCACACTATATAACATTTTTTAACCACCATGTATAACTATAATTCCACTCCTTATATTTCAATCATCCTGTGTATGCAACTGCTTCTAACATTTTTTCGAACCCTACGCCCTATAACTCGAATATCCTTAGTGCATATGCTTATTTAACCATTTTTAAAGTTTTTTGATCTAGTCTGAATAACTATAATTTTACTTCACTCTTATTTCAACCACCTTGTATACGTAACTACTTATATGTCACGCAATACAACATTTTTTGAACGATCCTGTATAACTTTAAAATGCTATTCCACTTTATATTTCAACCATCCTATATATGGAACTGCTTATGTACCACCCAATAGCACATTTATTGATTGATTTTTTGAGCCCACCTGTCTAACTAATTTTACTTCGCCCTATATTCCAACTGCGCACATTGCTTGCTGCTTGAATTTCGATGCACGCACACACCACCGTATACCCGTAAACAATAAAGATCGCTCAATTTTTCTTTTCGTTACACTAATGAAATATTTTGAGCCATTTCACTCGAGTGCAAGCCCTATAAAATGAAAACCGTTACAAAAACCCTGTACGATATACTTTCATGGCATATCTTGACATTTAAGCTAGATTTTTATGATTACCATGTTTTTGGAAATATTTTTACGATTTTCGGAAAAACGGTATGTTTTATATTATAGATAATTATACGGAATCAAGCTGCAAGATTCATGGTAGAATACAATTTAAAATATTCGAGTTGGTTGAGCCGCTTTAGAGAAAACAGTGTAGATTTATTGAAATTCATTGAAGTAGTCCCTTAATTACTGCTTTTTCAGATTTTCTGGAAAACCGTAAATCTCACGTTACTTTTAGAAAATTTTACCTTTCTGTAATATTCCTTAATATAATGCCGTTTAAATCATCAAAATTGCCAAGCCGTTATTGAATATCAGTGAGCATACAAAAAAAAAAAACGGGCCGACTAATTGATAACCTCCTCCTGTTTGGAAGTCGGTTAAGAACAGTTTCAGTTAAAATGATCAGCAGAAAAATACAAATAAAAGGTGTCATACTGGGTGAAAGTGATTTTTTTTCTTAATTTTTAAATTTAAGAGATTTGTCAATTTGAAGTTTATAATTTTGGAGGGTCATGACCCCGCCCTTTCTGCCACTGATCAAAATTTGCTAATGTGGAAGGATTTTTGTATAGTTTATGAAATCAGTTTTAGGGTTCCGTATATTGTATATACGGAACCCTAATAATATCACTCCGGATTTCTGTCACTGTCACGTCCCAGCAATTTTCTCCTAAACTACTGGACGGAAGATGTTGAAATTTGGTATCAATGTATAGTTTGGTGACCCGATCACGAGTACATATCGTAAATGAAGAAATTTTGATTTTAGGGGTAGGTAGTTCTGGGGAAAAAAAATCCACCGTTCCCCCCCTGATCTCCGAAACTACTGAGCCTAAAATTTTGAAAAACATAGGAAGTATAGATAGTTGGGCGAATTTTACTGGAAAAATAAGGAGAAACCATTAATATTAATTTTGGTGGGCAAAGTATAGAATTAAATGAAAATTTAAAAATAAATTTTTTCTCAAACGCATCACGTAATATATCAAATGAAATGTGTCATTCTGAGGAACACTTTTTTTTCATATTAAAAAAAATTAATTAAAAAGATATTAACGAAAATATACCTACTAAAATTTATCCATTCTTATATCCGAAACTATAAAACGTAAAGTTTTGAACAAAATTAGATGTGTAGGGTCTGACCTGAAGTAAACTGGAAAAATAAGGAGAAACCTCTACTTTTAATTTTGTGGGGCAAATTACAGAATTAAATGGAAAATATAAAATTAAAATTGTTTCTAACCCATCATGTATATATCAAATAAAAGGGTTCATTATGACGAAAACAAATATATTTTTTTCATATTTTTTAAATAAATTAATTAAAAGATATTAACAAAAATATAAAAATGTTTACCCATCCCCCCCCTTATCTCCGAAACCATAAACTGGAAAATTTTGAAAAAAAATGGAGGTATAGCCCCTCACTTGAACTTTACTGGAAAAATAAGGAGAAACCCCTAATATTCATTTTGGGGGGCAAATTATAGAATGAAATGGAAAATATAAAATTAAAATTGTTTCTGACACATCATGTTATATATCAAATGAAAGGGCTCATTATGACGAAAACAAATATATTTTTTTTCATATTTTTTAAATAAATTAATTAAAACATATTAACAAAAATATAAAAAAATTTACCCATTCCCCCCCCTTATCTCCGAAGCCATAAGTTGGAAAATTTGGAAATTTGCAGCTTATGGCTTCCACAGAGGTATAGCCCCTCACCTGAACTTTACTGAAAAAATAAGGAGAAACCCATAATATTCATTTTGGGGGGCAAATTATAGAACTAAATAGAAAATAAAAAATTATAATTGTTTCTAACGGATTATGTAATATATCAAATCACAGGGCTCATTATGACGAAAACAAATATATTTTTTAATTTTTTTAAAATGAATATTTTAAAATATATTAAGAAAATCTTTAAAAAAATTACCCATTCCCCCCGTTATTCCCCAAACTATAAGACCTAATTTTTTTTGTTTACGGGAAAAATATGAAGAAATCACTAATATTAATATTTGGGGCCAAATTATAGAATTAAACGGAAAATAAAAAAATATTTTTTAACGCATCATGCAATACATCAAATGAAAGGGCTCATTATGAGGAATACAAATATATATTTTTCATATTTTTAAAAATATCTGTTTACGAGATATTAACAAAAAAATTCATTTCTCGCCTTATTTCCGAAACCACACTACCTAAAATTTTTAAAATAATTAGGGGTACTAGAGCTCACTGGAAATTTATAAGAAAAATTATTAGAAAACCCCTATAGTCATTTTAGGGACAAATTATACAATTAAATAGAAAATAAAAACTCAATTTTCAATTGCATCATGTAATATATCAGATAAAAGGCTCATTATGTTAATTACAAATATATCATATTTTTAAATCATTTGTTTAAAAGATATTAACAAAAATATTAAACATCGACTTAATTCCCACTTTAGAAACTACACTATTTAAATTTTGAAAAATATATTTTATTTGTCTTTTTAAATAATTTGAATAACAGATTTAATAATTTATAATTTAAAACTTGACCTATTTTGCCCTTTATCTTCCAATCTACAGAGCATCAAAACTCAAACAGTAGATTATAAAAGACTTCTCTGAAAGTTTATTAGTAAAATAAAACTCTGATGTTAATTTTTGGGGGCCAAATTAGAAAATTAAATCCATATATATTCTGATAAAAATCAAGCGAATCCTGAAGCAGATAAACTAAAAAGTCTATGTGTGGAATATCAAAGTGTATATTTTTTATAAATTTAAAACTCTTCCTTTAAAAGATATTAGGGTAAATATAAGATAATGTACTCATTCCCTGCTTGTCTGAAACTGGAATATTGGAATCTTGAAGGTGGTACGGAACCCGTAGTATGCGAGTCCAACTCGTACTTTACCAAATTATTCTAAGAGATGTATGTATTTTAAGATAAGAATTGGAATTACCTGTAAGAGAGGAAATGATTTTTACAATATTTTTTAAAATTCTTGAATTTAATTGTACTTTATTGTCACTGCGAATGGGGCCTGATTTAGAACGTTTGAAACATAGTTTTTTGACTTCACAATGTGAAAAATGATTCTTCAGACTCATTATCATCTGAAGTTAAAGTATTAGGGAATAAATGGTGAATGTGTTCGTTCATTAATGTAATTCTTTTACTTGTTATTTTACGTTCATTGCATCTTTACTGGTGTTATTTTTTGTGATCAGTCTTATGTAAAAGGTGCCATATGGAAAAATCTTAGTTCAGAAAAGAAACTCTTAAATGTTGTAAACTACTAATGAAGAGATTGATGAAGATATTGAGAGATTGTTGTCAGTAGGATATGTGTAATTTACCTTCAATTATTAGATATCCAAGCATGTAGCTCTGTGGAAGCCCTTGCTAGGTTATTAGATAGTCCATGGTTGGTCTTGTTAGTGGAGTTAGTTTATAAATTTTTGACTTATTCCTTGAAGGCATAAGTTTATGAAGAGATTTTCCAGGTGAAGGTGTTTTAAATTCTTTAATAATTTTTTAGAGACTACTCGTTTTTTGAAATTTTTTACAACTTATTGCTTTTGTGGATTGCTTTGTTAAGGTAATTTTTCTGGGATTGTAAAGTAATCTAACTTGTCTTATTATAAGTGACATTTTTATTGGTCAGTATTGTGAGATTCCACACAGCTTATATAATACTGTAGATGAAGTATTATTACCAATCGGAGCAGTTTCAACTTCTTTTTTTATTTCTGAAAAATAATATTTTGATGAATTCTTGTTGGGGGTTGAATACAGATGTTTAAATTTGGATTGTGAGGACCATGTTACAGATGGGTTCTCTTTCTATTTTATTTCGGCTTATACAAGAACCATGTATAGGGAAGGTTTTCTTTGCTTTTTTACATCCGTATTTGCGGGTATATTCCAATAATCAAGTTCAATAATAAAACTGGTTATTTATACTGTGACGGGAATTCATCCGATAATTTTTGGAAGCGGCATTCACCGATATTTCGGTGAATCCGAAATATTGTTCGTCTGGCGCATCCAGGTTCTCGAAGAATTCTAGTCTAGTCTCGGCGACTCTTTGACATTCTGGAGAATTCCGAGAAGAAATATATAAACACGGAGAGCTGAGGAAGCATTCATTCAGTATTTGATGGTCGTATAGTAAACATCAGGTGTTTAACATTGTAAATAGTTCTGTGATTATAAATTAAACTAGTGGAAATAAATTATAGTGAGTTGGACTGTGTTTTTAAATAAATCCAAGAATTGAACTGAACCCGAGTGTGCAGATAAAAACATATCAGTGGTGATGTATTTGTGGAACTTTAGATCTGAAAAATAAATAGACTAACAATGTTTAATCAAGGGATGAGTTTGAACCAATTGAAAGTGACTGATTTAGAAAAAGAACTGAAGGAAAGGGATTTAGAAATTAGTGGAAGAAAAGTGAATTAATACAACGGCTACGAGATGCCCTAATGAAGGAAGGTAACGGTTCCGATACTTATTTGTTGGAAGTTTCTGGTAAGCTTGGATGGAAGAGCTAAAGAAGACAATGGTCGAAGAGCTGAAACAGACAACAGTCAAAAATGAAACATGAATACAGGAGCTAAAGCAGACAGTGGTCGAAGAGCTGAAGCAGACGACACACAAAAATGAAACGCGGATAGAAGTGCTAAAGCAGACAATGGTCGAAGAGCAGAAACAGACGACAGATAAAAATGAATCGCGGATAGATGAGCTAAAGCAAAAAATGGAGGATGAGATTAGCAAACCAAAAAAATAACTAGTCACAATACAAAGGGGAAAAACTCCATCAAAGACCGAAAGCAGAAATAGTCCGAAAGTAGTGGACTGGAAAATCGGTTTCGAAGGAGCAAGACACAAAATGAAACCTCCACAATTTGATCGAAAATCGTCATGGACTAATTATAGGCGCCAATTTGAGGTTACAGAGGAGAAGGCAATAGTACTAACCCTCGCCTTAAGAGGGGATCCTACAAATATTTTGCAAACCTTGAATGCCTCTGAGCAAGAGGACTACGAACAACTGGTCAAACATTTAGAACTGAAGTATGGACAAACCCATTTGGAGCATGTTTATCACTCCCAACTGAAAAATCTGAAAAATTGGATGGACTTCGGACCACGAAGCCAGACAAGAATTAGACTCTAGATACGTTGGACTCTACTCACTCAATTACTGGATGCACTGGCTCGAGCTCTGGAATTCGAGACTGCGAAAAATACCTGCAGAGGTCAAGCCAGAGTCCGAATCATTGACGGAGAATCAGAAGATGGCGGAAATGAGGAAGTCTCTGTAAGAAAGATAGAGAAAGCCCTTACCGAAAAAAGACTACTGAGATGCCGTAAGGTAGGACATATCCAGAGTCGTTGCAAGGAAAGCAACGGAATACCGACTTCCTTGTCGGGGAAACCAAAGAAGGTCAATTTAAAGGGACCATCGTCGACCTGTAGCCAACAAGGCCCAACTATCAACGCATATGTCGCTTTGCTACGCAACCACATTAACAGTATCTTTGTAGATGCCCTTATTAATAAGAAGCAATGTGCAATGTTGCTGGATACTGGTGCGACGAAAACAGTCATAAGGTCCAACGTTGTTTTAGACGAGTCAATGATAAAACCAAGAAATGAATGAAATGGTGAAATTGAGGTTGAAATGGTCTTGGGAAATACAACATTCCAACATCGGGCATTAGTGGCGGATATAGAAGACCAAGTCATCATCGGAATGGATGTCATGAGCTCCAAGGGATTCGAGTTAAACTTTAAAGATGAAATTCTGCGAGTGAATGACGAAGAAGTGGTGCTTCATGGGAAAGATGACTTAATGCTTCGAGCAATCCTAGCAGGGGATGTCAATGTTCCGGAAAGAGCTAAAATCTTTGTAGATGCTTGTCCAGATGGGAAAGCTAAAGGTGGAACTGTGATGATGTTTGATCCCCAACTTAACGACGGAAATGTAGGCAGAGGAATCGCACTGGGAAAACCCTGTTTCGTGCCAAGGAGATTGTGCCAGTAAGAGTAATGAACCTGAATCATTACAAAGAAAGGAACAATTTTGGGGCACTGTTTAACAGTTTTCCCTGTTGTCAGAAGCACACAACATACAGCATTACCACCAGGTGAACTATCAGAGGAACTGGAAAGGCTCATCACAGATTCTTCCAAGAACGTGAATTCAATTCAGAAAGCAAAATTGTGGGACATCGTTAAAAACTATCAGGATATCTTCGACGTAGGGAAAGGAAAAAGAGGACGGACTGACCTCTAGCCAAAAAATAAGAAGCCGATAGGATAGTCCACTAAATGGAGAAAGAAGGTGTTATTGAATCATCCAATAGCCCTTGGGCTTCTCCAGTTATCTTGGTTAAAAAGAAAGATTGTTCGACCCGATTTTACGCGGACTTCCGGCAACTTAATGGATCCATGAAAAAAGATGGCTATCCTCTACCAAGAATTTACAATACTCTAGATTCGTTGGTTGGATCGAAGATGTTTTCCACCTTGGACTTGAAGAGCGGTTATTGGCAGGTGGAACTAGCTAAGGAAGACCGAGAAAAGACTGGTTTTACCATCGGCTCAGGACTTTCCCAATTCACGGTGATGCCGTTTGGGTTGTGCAATGCTCCAGCGACGTTTGAAAGATTGATCGAAACAGTGTTAAAAAGGCTTTCATGCCTAGTGTATTTTGACGAAATTATCGTGGTTGTAAAATCGTTTGAGGACCACGTGAAGAACATGGAGGAGGTATTTCAACGACTTCGAAGTTCGTGACTAAAGTTGAGCCCGAAGAAGTGTCAACTGTTCCAAGAAGAGGTGCAATACCTTGGACATGTGGTTTCCTAAGAGGGAGTAGCTGTCGATAAACAGAAAAACAGAGCTGTCTAGGAATGGTCGATACCTAAAGATATGCATCAGTTTAGAACTTTCCTTGGGTTATGCACGTACTATCGTCGATATGTAGCAGGATTTGCCAATATCGCCAAGCCACTTACTAGACTTACAGGGGGGAAGGTGCGGTACCAGTGGGGCGAGGAATGCCACCGATCATTCGATACACCGAAAACAGCGTTGACCAGTGCCCCCGTTCTAAGTTAGCTTTTACCAGATGGGAACTTCATCTTGGATACAGACGCAAGCAATGTCGGAATTGGTGCGGTGCTTTCGCAGATCCAAGAGGGCCAGGAGAAAGTCGTCGGATATTTCAGCAAGACCTTGAACAAGCGATAACGGAATTACTTCGTTAATCGCAGGGAACTCGTGGTTGTGGTAAAGGGGGTAGAGCGTTAATACAAGTACCGCTATGGTAAAAGATTTCCCTTGAGGACTGACCACGCAGCACTGAAGTGACTCCTGCAGTTTAAAAACCCCGAAGGACAAGTGGCAAGGTGGACTGAACAGTTGCTAGAATTCGACTTCCAGACTGAACATTGATATTGCTGGTCCATTTCCAGAATCTGACTCCGGAAATAAGTACATTGTGGTGGTAATGGACTACTTTAGTAAATGGGCAGAAGCTTATGCCTTGCCGAATCAACAAGCCTTGACCGTTGCTGATGTCCTTGTCAAGGAATGAACAGGCCTTGGAGTTGCAATCAAACCAAGGTAGAAATTTTGAGTCTACTTGTTTCCAAGACGTCTGTAAACTATTGAAGATCAATAAAACACGGACAACAGCATTACACCCTCAATCCGATGGGATGGTAGAACGGGTGAATAGAACTATTAACTAGTCTCTGACTACCAAAGAGAGTGGGACCAGTATCTGAAGTTTCTAATGCCATATCGTTCGTCTGTGCACGAGTTCACGGGTCAGACCCGAGCCAGTGTTATTATGGGACGATAGTTACTACTACCATGCGATTTAAAGTTTGGATGTCCCCCAGAACAAGAGACTGCAGGTGAAGACTATGTCAGCCAGTTACTTCAAAAGATAAACGACATCCACCAACGCGTCCGGTTAAATATCTAGAATGCCAACGTCCGTATGAAGGAAGCATATGACATCAAAGCCGAAGGCATGGAATTCCGAGTTGATGATCTTGTTTGGTAGTATAACTCGCAACGTCGTGATGGATATTCGCCCAAGCTACAGAGATCTTGGGAGGGTACTCACCAAATTGTAAAACGAATCAACTAAGTTGTAAACAGGTGGTAAATTTCAATAGATTAGCCTCTTATGCCAGAAGTCATGACGGAGAGGTTGACCAAACCCAAGTCCGCAGTCTCCAACCACCCGATGATGAGATGACCTTCGAACAGTTTATGGCACTGTACTCTGATGGGCAGAAAGTGCAGCACGACGTGACCAGAGAGGAACCACCAGACCTGTTTGGGGTGCCCGTAGAATATGCCCTGGCTCATTGCGTGGTTCAAGATCTCCGGATGTCCAGAGGAATAGCCAAGGTGTTTGCCAAGAAGAACGGCCAGTTCCAGAAGCCAAAGGAGCAAGGTCCAGTAGCAGGGAAGGTCCTTCATCTGAAAGATAAATAACCAATGGGTATCAGAGATATTTTCTATTTGGTAACGAAAACATTCTCACAGGGCAAGCCAACATATAGCGATCTTTGGAAGACTCTGGTAGAATTGAGGACTCTGATGATGGAGAAGGACCAGATGAAATTGGCGGTCCCAAAGATAGCCTGTGGGTTGGATGGACTAAATCGGAGGGTGGTGAGAAGTATGATGGAAACTGTCTTTCGATTCGGTGGCATCGACATCGTTGTATTCTCAATATTCGCAGCCTAACCGTTGACAGTTACTTCCACTAAACTTCCCGTTGTCGAAATGGAGAGCCCTGCAAAAATCGCCACACCTTCTGGGACATTCCGGGGCGAAATGATCTTAAGGAGGGGACAATGTGACCAGAATTCATCGTATAATTCGCGGAATCCGAAATATTGTTCGTCTGACGCATCGAGGTCAGCAGCTTGCTTTGATGTTGTTCTCGAAGAATTCTAGTCTAGTCTCGGCGGCGAAATATATAAATACGAAGAGCTGAGGAAGCATTCATTCAGCATGTTTGACATAAATTGTAAATAGTTAGGTGAATATAAATTAAAGTAGCGGAAATAAATTATAGTGAGTTGAACTGTGTTTTTTAATAAATCCAAGAACTGAACTGCACCAGAGTGTGAAAATAAAAACATTTCAATATATTAACAATATCACAAGTGTTTTTAACTAATAACATATTGTCGTAAAAATTTTGAATCGTTTCTTGTTGTATAAATCTTAAAGTTTAATGGCGGCTGACGCCATTTCAAAACTTTTTTCCTTATTTAATCGTTGCAACGATCTCCTAACATTGCATCGATTAGAATATTCTTAATTACATCAACAATTACAAAAGAGCCGGATTTAAGTTGTTGGGGGCCCTTGGACACAAAACTGGTGGGGGCCCCTGGGCACAAAACTACTTAAGGAATTCAAAATTGGATGTCAAATGTGTATTTTACATTTATTATTTTTAATAAAACATGTAATTTAAAAGGATTTTTACATACGTATATAAAATACGTCAAAATAAATAAACTAAGGCAAAATATATATAGCATTCAAATAATTTGAAAAAAAAACAAAATTTTAAAAGTTACGTATACAAATTTTCAAATAAATCGGTTATAAATTCTTCGAGAATATTTTACCCGGTGTTATCTACAGTTACCTGGTAAATTTAATTGCATCTCATGTTTATATTACAGACTTAGGGTTGTTCACATATTTCAAAAAATCTTAAATTTGATTTTAAAATAATAGGGTTGTACATATATAAACAAATCTTAAATATAATTTATATGTATGTTTGAGAGTACGACAACGTACTAACAAATTTTCGAAATCAGTATTCATACAATATAAACAAATAAATTTGATTTTAAACTATTTTTGGATTTAGGCTTCCATTAACAATTTTTGCTCAATTTTTTTCTTCAAATATATATTTTTTTAATTTGGGCCACAGTTGGTGGGGGCCCTGGGCCAGTGCTCAAAGTGCCCTTATGTAAATCCGGCCTGAATATTAATAATCACTTTAACAATTATTCGTACACTGCTAGTATTGAATACTTGTTTGCCATACAATTTATAACTAAAATTACATTTATTATAACATTCTACATACTCAAAATGCTCTCTCTAACTAAACATTTTTTGCAACGTCCTACATTCGCAAAATGCTTTACGAACGCTGTTTTAGTTGAACTAAACTACTTTTACCACATTTTTTCTTGCAACTTTTTATAAACGCTACCCCAGCCCAAACTCAACTAACACTAAACTACTTTTTTCATTGGGGTTTCACGGCTAAAGCACTTTGGGTTCTTCTTTAGGGACTTAAGTATTGACGTTAATGCCACGGTTACACTTTTAACTAAACTTTTGTTTCCGAACATACTGGCATCTTCGAAAGAAGATGGAACACTTACCTAAACTTTAATTCAAAGCCAAGAAAATAAAGAGCAAAACAAAATACAGCCGAACTTTCTTTCTGTAAAAGTGCTCGCCAGGTATCTACAACTCATAGGATTTCGTCAGAAGAATCATTCAACTATAGTCATGTAAAGTCTACGATCACATCTCACCTTTGTGACCTTTGTGTCTTTACATAGCTGAAGTATAAGGTGACGTCCTTTACGTCATGTACCACTTTCCCACAAAAAGGGTACTATTTACAATGACAATTGACAATGAGCCCATCATATTGTTCCTTGGATCTTAGATTTGAAACGCATTCAAACTTTAAGCTACACAAGCTTCCATCCATATACCAACAATAAATCTGACAACAGAAAATATTGTTGCTTGACAGCAAGTGTCTGTGATATTCCTCGGAAATCACCATGTGTGCCAGCTAATGACCAGTGTCTATAGCTGACGTGAAAACCCCTGACACATTCGACGACTTAGAATCTGAACGGTCAATTTAAACATATACCCCTAAATACGTACCCATGTTCACTAACTGAAATTTATATTTCGTGACTCATGTCCCGCTAATTAATCAACAAATTCATTAGGCGGTTACCATCAAAAAATAAATTGCCGAAGGGGTAGTACTGTGGCACCTCCACATGTACTGCGGTTACTAGAACCAAGGTTGAGATGAATGAAAAGAAAGACTGGTTTCGGCACGCTCCTCGAGCCGGGGATAGACTAATAAAGAGACAGGAAAATTTGGGAGACCAGAGAAATCTCAATTGGTGTCATATTTCTACTGCGAATTCAGATTGGGTCGGAGCATGAAATGGTGACTTAATTGTTTCACGGTTATTGATGTCTCAATTTTGGGTTTTTTCTAGTGACCGGAGGGGAGCGGAGGGATGCGTCAATAACTACATTCCCCGGCCTCCTAATCTAAGGAGGCTGGACACCTAAGGTATCTTCCATAGGTAACTTAACAATCTTTTTACTATTGGGTATTCTCCTGCAGAAGACGAACCTTCAGTGATCTAACTCTGTCATCTTTCCCTTTAAAGACTTCTCTTACTCTTGTTAAGGGCCACCATATAGGTGGGGTATTCATGTTCTTAACTAAAACCATATTGACTTTTAAGTTAGTGCCAGGTCTCTGCCATTTTAGACGGTTTTGAAGCTGATTCAAATACCACCTTTTCCAAAAATGTTGTTGTACAGGAGTACATTGCTTCAAGAATTTCAACCTATTTACCACAATCTGCTAGAGACATCGAAATCATTATTAGGAGACTCTCTCCATAATGAATTCTCTAAGAAGTGGAACTGAGGAGATAACTGCACTGGTCTATACATTTTTTCTATGTCTGCTGTAAGTACATACCTAAAATTCTGGAATCTAAGTAAGGTGTCTAACAGTTCTGGTTGAATTCTAGGCACTTTCAAAGAAATATCATGGCTGAGTAGTCAAACACTATTCGAACTTGGTGGTCACAAAATATTTGTGATATAACTGTGAAAAGTACTATAGGTATAAATTTCCTATGTCTTAAATATACATATTCAAACAAAAAATTTGTAAACACTACCTAAAGTTTTTAATGTTTCAACACTCGTTTTTCAAAGATTGAAATCTATGTTTTGTCATAAAGAAGAAATCACCTGTAGATCTTTGTGAGCATTTTCCATAAAAAGAGGAAGATCAATGTTTGCTACTCGAATCTTGATACTCACCCACACACACCCACACATACAACCATCAACCGTACTTACTAATTTCTTTTACGGTAAAATAATAGAATTTTTTTCTGCAATTTCACTCTGTTGTAAAACAACTTCGTTTCAAAAATAACTGACTACAAATGAATCAAAATGAAAATTGTTTCAAACACCCTATACGATAAATATACTTTTATGACATATCCTGGCAGAAGCGTACCTAGCTTTTGGTGTAAGGGGGGGCATAAATTAGGGAAAAAATTGTCCTAGATTGTGGCAAATAAGAAAATTTGTGTCTTAGGGGGGAAATCAGCAAATTTATAAAGAAGCACTGAACGCTGATGGCTAGTATTTCGTGTCCAGAGGACATTCTGACATTTAATTCAAGAGATTTATGTAGAGAATGTAACTGACATTTCTTTGACGTTTACCGTCTTGCACGTTCTCTGTCCAAATTCCTGGGAACGATATATTTGAGGATATGAAATAATTTATGTTTGAAAAAGAACTGACTTAAAATAAAAACAGTTTAGAAACCGTGTGAAATCAATCATTATTTTCAGACATTTCTTTTTTATCTGATTTAAGGTACAATTCAATTGAAAATTTTAGAGTATTCTTATCTCTCTCTTTCTTTTTCTACCTCTCTCTTTCTCCTTCTCAAATTTCTATTCTTTGGCTATATTTTCCAAATATATTTTAACTTTTTTATTTGTTTTATTATTTGGACCACTTTCTATAACTGTAACTAATTCACACTATATTGCATCCATACTCTATATGCTTCTGTGTATTGGTCACTCGTATATAACTTACTGGTCTATCATTTTCTGAATCACCCTGTACAACTATAATTCAACTCAACACAATATTACAATGGTCCTGATATCTTTAAAACCACCCTGTATAAGTACAAATTCTCTTCTAACTATCAATTTTTCTATTGTTTAAATTATTCCTGTATATCAATGATTTTACTTCGCCCCATATGTTTAATATTCCATTTATGCAACTGTTCATGCTCTAACCTATATTACAAAATTCACCTTTTTGAACTACATTTTATGACTATAAATTTACTTTACCATTTATTTCAGTAACCCGGTATATTTTTTTAACCCATGTCTATAATTATACCCCGTCCTACGACCTATAATTCAAATATCCTAACTGCTTATGTTTATATAACAAATTTTTGATACACCACACTCTCAATAACAATAATTTTATCCCATCCTTACTTCAGACACATGTCTAAGCAATTACTTATGTTCCAAACTATATAACTTTTTTAAACCGCCCTGCATATCTGTAATTATACTCCACCTTATATTTCAACCATCCTGTATACTCAACTGCCTTTGGATAACTGTAACTATTCTCCGTTTTATAACGCAAATATCCTCTGTATAACTATAGTTTTGCTCCACTCTTATTTCAACCACCTTGTATACGCAACTACATATGTGCTACCTAATACAATATTTTTAATTTAATTCCAACTTATATTTCACCCATTCTATGTATATAACTGCTAATTTACCACCGAATATTACATGCACGCACGCACATACCTTCAACCATATTCCACACAGAAGAGGTCGCTGGAATAACAAATTATCGTTTTAATAAGATAATGGAATATTTTCTGCAATTTCACGGCAAATCTTGACATTTAAATTAGATATTTATTATAAAAATTTGACATTTGTCTTTTTGCATATATTTTTCGGATTTTCAGAAAAATGGTAAGTTTTGCGTTATAGAAAGATATACGGGATCAAGCTGGAAGATATCTTTGTAGAATACAATTTATAATATTCAAATTTCTTGAACGGTTTTAGAGAAAACAGTGAAGATTCATTGTAAATCGCTGAAATCTAGTCCCTTATTTACTTTTTTTTTCTGATTCAGATCTCATGTTATAGACAATTATATGGGACCTTTCTGTAATGTTTCTTAATATAATGCAGTTTAAATCATCAAAATTGCCCAAGCCGTTTTTGAATAATCGCCCCCTATACATAAAAAAAGGTTGCATACGAATTGATAACTTCCTCCTTTTTGGAAGTCGGTTAAAAATATGCAAAAGCAAGTCGGAATATATCTTTGCACCACAAGCTAATTGTGTGATGAATAGAAATGAACATATCTAGTATCGAATTTTTATAATATATAATACTTTTTAGTATATAGTTATTTACTATATTTTTAGATTTCTAAATGTACCTTAAATAATTGAAATTAATTAAACTGTTATTAAACTGTTTTGGAGTAATCAGTGAAGATACATTGAAGGGTAGTCCCTTAATAACTATTTGTACTAATTGTCTGGTAAAAGTTAAATTTTCCTTAAACCAATGCAGTTTAAATTATCAAAATTAGTTAAGCCGTTTTTGTGTAATCACTAAGCATACATATAAAAAGATGCCCAGGAATTAATAACTCCCAACTTTTTGTTAAGTCGATTAAATACTATAAAATTCATAATTTTTGTTTGCTTACTAATTGGTCAAGCTCATTACATATTATAGCAGCACGTAAATAAAGCACTAAGCAAAATATTTCTTTTTTGCTTCTCGACTTTAATAATTCTTCATAATGTTAAGCTAATTGTTTAAAATCTGATGAGCTAATAATTTTTTTCTATTAAGCATAGGCTTGTGAAAAATATTGAAAAAAAAACCAATATCAATTACAATATTTTGTAGGCCATCTTATATGGAGTAGCTAAACTATAATAAAACAGAATCGTCCAATGTAAATATAACAACTACCAACCGATAGATGTGACATTAAAGCAGTGCATTAAAGACCTATTATTTGATTGATTATATTATTTCCACATAATTGGAACGTACAAACAAGAGATAATAACAAATTATGAAACTGTTATTATAATTAACTATTTTCATCTGCCATCTTCCAATGAACACCATTATGGATAACCAAAATTATAATTAATAAAAAATATTGAGTTTTTCTTAATTTCAAAGAGCATATACACATACATACATACATACGGGTAGCGGGTGAGCACTCTCTGTGATCCCGACAGGGACAGGCTTACTTCAGGGATGCGACCCTGCCCTCACGAGTCTTGGTTTCACTCTTACGTCACAAACCTCGCGGGAAACGAAGTCACTACCCCTTCTCCTACCCCTGTTCTTTTCCTCCCTACTACATCCCACCCATAAATGACGACCCAAGCTACGATGTTAGATACCATGTCAAGAGCTGAGTGACACCAGGGACATGGTGTCGTGAACGGTTCCCCTGGAGTACCAGGTAGCACTCCAGATGCATGAAGGCCTTACCCCTGTAATCGGGGCTCTACTGGGGCGGACTGCTATTTCCCTAGATACTCGTGGGAATAAATGAGTAATATAATCAAACCAAACACAAATACACAAGAAGACGAAAATAAGAGAAAACTGGAGCATATTGAAGACCTTCTCGATTTTGTCGGTCCTAGAAATAATGTATATGGATTGTCTTCTAAAAGTTATTTGTGGCATATTCTTGATCATTTTTAAGTTTTTTTGGGAATAACACCACAATTGAATTAAAAAGCTGTATATTGAAAGAAAATACCAAACGTTTCAAAGTCGATTCTGACTTCGTTGTCAATGGCTTTAAAATATGTAATGAAAATTTAAATTACAAAATTGAAAGTTTGATTTTTGACATTTAAGTTGACATAAGATTTTTGTTGTTTTTAAATATACAGGGAGCACAAAAAATTCTAAAGATCATGCATTAAGTTAAACAACTTTTAAGTTTGAAGAATTTGAAAGAGTTGTCTTTAGAATTTATAAGTGGCGTTCCTAGGTACGACATTGTTATAAGAAAAATGCGATCAAAGAATTCTGCTGTTTCAGTGATCCCATTAACGTTATAAGGGAAAACCTAGGAAAAACCTTATGAACTATCCCGATACTGGGCTGTTCAAAAGGAGATGACCATTAATAATTTCTTTCTTAATTGTCGGTAACCAGATACGATTGAATTCTAAAGAAGTAGAAGCTATACAATCGTCTTCATTCAAAAGAATTAAGGCAGACTCTTTTATTTTTCGTTTTGTGTTATGTTGTTCTTTGTGAAGTATAGCTGAATTGTCAAATTGTATTTTATGTGCTAGCACCTACAATAGACTGGTAAAACTTTAACACACTGCAGTATCAAAGCCAGAGACACAAGCAATTACCACGCAGATGACAATAGAGCGTATACAACAAGTTGTGAATTTTACAACTCACGCTGGAACAAGACAGAAGGAAGGAAGTAAGAGGAAAGAAATCTCTCCATTAAATGGATCAAGCAACGATGGAAAAGCAAAAAGGCACAAAGGGCAGAAAAACAGCGAAGACCCTGAAGAAACACTCCACCGCACTCAGATGGAAAAGCATGTAGAAGTCAACTATCAGTGGCAGAAAGTAGAGCGTAAAAAACTGCAGAAAGAACAGAAGCAGATAATGCTGCCTAATGCCCTCATCATACAAAAGAAAGGGCAACTCAGTTACGCGGAAATACTGAGTAAAGTGAAACAAGATGACACACTGAAAGAAATAGGACAAAATGTATCTAAGATACGTAGGACGCTAGCTGGAGACATGATTATAGTCCTGGAAAATACCAACGAGGCCATGGTAGCCCAGTTCTGCACAGCAATGGGAAACGCACTAGGAAATGAGGCCGTAATAAAAAGCCGTACACAGCAGGCCACAATTGAGGTCAAGGACCTGTATGAAACTACTAGTGCAGAGGAATTGTGGGATGTAATATAGAAAGCTCTTGGAGACAACAATAAAGAGGGAGTAGTGAGCGTTAAGTTCATGCGTAAGTCGTTTGGAGGTACGCAAACGGCAGTTATAGCAATGCCGGCTGAACAAGCATTAAAGATTGCCGCTGTGGGCAAACTAAAAGTTGGATGGGTTGTTTGTCGAATTGGACAGGTTATTAGACCAACCAAGTGTTTCAAATGCTGGCAGGCCGTACTGCCTTGTACTTGTACTTGGCTAAAACCTGCGACAGTCGAGTTAATAAATCAACCTGTTGTATGAAGTGTGTTAAAGAAGGCCATAAAGTGGCATCCTGTACGCTAGATCCACATTGCATATTGTGCACAGGAAAAGAGAAAGATATAGACACCAAACATGTAGCCGGGAGCAATAAATGTGCTACTTATAAGGAGGCATATCAGAGGCTGATTCAAAACCGTCGATGAAGATATTGCAGATTAATCTCAACCACTGCGAAACGGCACAAAACCTGCTTGTACAGACTGTGCGGGAAGAGAAAGTAGACGTAGTGATAATTGCAGAACAGTTTCGAAATCTAGATCATGAACTATGGGTAGCAGATGGAAAAGGTAAAGCAGCTATTTGGTCTTGTTCTGGGTATCCTCTACAGGAACTCACTAAAGTCCCAGAAATAGGCTTCGTTATGGCTAAAATTAATGGAATATACTTCTACAGCTGTTATATGCCACCTAGTTTGTCACAGGAGGAGTTTGAAAGTATCCTTTATCGATTAGTTGTCGATGCAATAGATCGAAAACCTTTAATGATAGCAGGAGACTTCAATGCTTGGGCCATAAACTGGGGAAGTAAAAGGACGGACCGAAGAGGACAAACTCTTTTGGAGGCGGTTCAGTCTTTTGAATCTGGTCTTATTAAATGACGGTAAAGAATCCACTTACATTAGAGGGGAATCGTGCTCATTTATAGATTTAGCGTTTGCTACCAAAACCATTATAAAAGGTGACTCGCGCTGAGCTGTAACAGACATTTATACGCATGCGATCATTGTTTCAAGGGCGTGCGATGCTACAATGTCAGGAAGAACAGGAAGAACTCGACAGCTACCAATATATTGGTGGAGTGAAGCTATTGCTGATTTCAGAAATTAGAGAGCAACCACGCGAGAAGACTAGCCCAACGCGCTAGAGGAAAGCCAACGTATGAAGCCTTTACGTCTAAATACAGGGAAGCCCGTCACGGACTTACTAAAGCCATCAAAAACAGTAAACGACAATCCTGGAATGAGCTAATAGAGCAGGTTGATCCGGATCCTTGGGACAGACCCTATAGAGTGGTAATGACAAGGCTGAGAAGTTACCCAAAACACCAACCCACTTCTCGAGAACAGCTTAGGAGAATAGTTGGTGCATTGTTTCCACAGCAAGAAGCCTGTTTCTATTAGGTAGACGTGGAAACTAACGAAGACATACCACCTGTTTCAAACAAAGAGCTTCTTGGGGCCTGCAGCAAAATCGGGAATAAAAAAGCACCAGGATCGGTGGCATTCCCAACATTAACTTAAAGAAGCAACCATAACAGCACCAGAGCCATTCATTGACCTGTATAACGCATGCATTACAGAAAGAATATTTCCTGAGCGACGAAAAAAACAAAGGCTAGTACTCCTACCCAAGAACAACAAACCAGTAGATGATCCATCATCCTACCGACCCATATGCATGCTAGGCACTGCAGGAAAAATACTTGAACGGATAGTACATGATAGGATCGAAGCTACAATCGGGAAATTGCTTGCAGATAATCTTTATGGCTTCAGAAAGTTTAAGTCAACATTAGATGCCATTGAGCATGTTGTTACCACAGCGAAGGAAGCCACCAAAGGAAAGCGTTGGAAGAGAGGATCCAAGAAATATTGCCTACTTGTTGCTCTCGATATTAAAAATGCATTCAATACTGCCAAATGGTATGCAATTTGTTCAGCGATAAACAGATTCCACATAAAACCATATCTAAAAAGAATGATTAAGAGCTACCTTAATAACAGAGTCCTAATATATGATACCGAGGATGGCATCCAAGAGTATAAGTAACGGGAGGAGTACCTCAAGGTTCCGTGATTGGGCCACTACTGTGGAATATGATGTATGATGGAATGCTTAAACTACCAGAAGTAGAGCTTACTGCATTTGCGGATGATGTTATCGTAGCCATTACCAAATTTGGCACTGTTTATATTGGCAGAAGAAAGGAAGAAACTCTACCAACATCGGAGTAAGACAAATGAAGTAAGAAAAAAGTATCAAAACAGGTAAGTGGGAAGCCTCTACCAAAGGCAGGTGGACCCATCGTCTTATCCCACAGATAGAAGTTTGGCTGAATCGGAAACATGGAGACGTAAATTTTTATCTTATGTAAATGTTGTCAGGCCATGGATGTTTCAGGGCATACTTGCATCGATTCGAACATGCGGATAATGCAAGGTGTCCTGCTGGATGTGGAGTACCGGAAGACGCAGAACACGCCGTTTTCAAATGCCCATATGTAAATAAATCGAGTATTGATAAGAATAGATAAGAGGAAAAGCAATAGCTAGACCGCATCCGCGAAGTAATGCTTTGCGGCAGTTCCGTGGATGCAAGACATGGTCGCAGAGGAGCAGAAGTTAGGGTTTTAGTGGGTAAAAAAGAGTCCCACACACGGGACTTCATGTCTTATGGTGCGTAATGCATTTCCCCCCTCTTAAAAAAACATACATACATACAACGGGTAGCGGGTAAGCACTCCCTGTGATCCCGGCAGGGATAGGCTTGCTTCAGGGATGCGACACTGCCCACGCGAGCCCTGGTTTCTCCTAAATTCTTATCTATTAGGGAAACTAGGTCACCTACCTCTATCCTACCTATTCTGACCATCTCCTTACCTTATCCTACCAATTAACATCCCAAGCTACGACGTTAGATACCGTGTCAAGAGCTGAGTGGCACCAGGGACATATGGTGTCGCAAACGGTTCCCCTGGAGTACCAGGTCGCACTTCAGATGTATGAAGGCCTTACCCCAGTAATCGGGGCTCTACTGGGGCGGACTGCTATTTCCCTAGATACTCGTGGAAATCAATGAGTAATATAATCAAACCAAATAAAAACACACAAGAAGACGAAAATAAGAGAAAACTAGAGCTAGTAAAACTTGGGGAGCAAATTGAAGACCTTCTCGATTTTGTCGGTTCTAGAAATAATGTACATGGAGACATTAAAAGGAAGATAAACGCGATGCATAGCACCTACAATAGACTGGTAAAACTGGAACACACTGCAATATCAAAGCCAGAGGCACAAGCAGTTACCACGCGGACGACACCAGAGCGTATACAACAAGTCGTGAATATTACACCTCACGCTGGAATAAGACAGAAGTAAAGAAGTAACAGGAAAGAGATCTCTTCATTAAATGGATCAGGCAACAATGTAAAATCGAAAAGGCACAAAGGGCAGAAAAACAGCGAAGACCCTGAAGAAACACTCCACCGCACTCAGATGGAAAAGCAGGTAGAAGTAAACTATCAGTGGCAGAAAGTAGAGCGCAAAAAACAGCAGAAACAACAGAAGCAGATAATGTTGCCCAACGCCCTCATCATACAAAAGAAAGGGCAACTCAGTTACGCGGAAATACTGAGTAAAGTGAAATAAGATGACACACTGAAAGAAATAGGACAAAATGTATCTAAGATACGTAGGACGCTAGCTGGAGACATGATTCTAGTGCTGGAAAAGACCAACGAGGCCATGGTAGCCCAGTTTTGCACAGTAATGGGAAACGCACTAGGAAATGAGGCCATAATAAAAAGCCGTACACAGCAGGCCACAATTGAGGTGAAGGATCTGGATGAAACTATTAGTGCAGAGAAATTGTTGGACGTAATACAGAAAGCTCTTCGAGACAACAATAAAGAGGGAGCAGTGAACGTTAAGTCCATGCGTAAGTCGTTTGGAGGTACGCAAACAGCAGTGATAACAATGCCTGCTGAACAAGCGTTAAAGATCTCTGCTGTGGGCAAACTAAAAGTTGGATGGGTTGTTTGCCGAATTAGACAGGTTATTAGACCAACCAAGTGTTTCAAATGCTGGCAGTACGGCCACTTTGATAAAACCTGCGACAGTCCAGTTGACAGATCAACCTGTTGTATGAAGTGTGGTAAAGAAGGCCATAAAGTGGGATCCTGTACGCTAGATCCACATTGCGTATTGTGCACAGGAAAAAAGAAAGATATAGACACCAAACATGTAGCCGGGAGCAATAAATGTACTACTTATAAGGAGGCATACCAGAGGCTGATTCAAAACCGTCGATGAAGATATTGCAGCTTAATATCAACCACTGCGAAACGGCACAAAACCTGCTTGTACAGACTGTGCGGGAAGAGAAAGTAGACGTAGTGATAATTGCAGAACAGTTTCGAAACCTAGATCATGAACTATGGGTAGCAGATGGAAAAGGTAAAGCAGCTATTTGGTCTTGTTCTGGGTATCCTCTGCAGGAACTCACTAAAGTCCCAGAAATAGGCTTCGTAAGGGCTAACATTAATGGACAGCTGTTACATGCCACCTAGTTTGTCACAGGAGGAGTTTGAAAGTATCCTTGATCGATTAGTTGTCGATGCAATAGATCGAAAACCTTTAATGATAGCAGGAGACTTCAATGCTTGTGCCACAAACTGGGAAAGTAAAAGAACGGACCGAAGAGGACAAATTCTTTTAGAGGCGTTCAGTCTTTTGAATCTGGTCTTATTAAATGACGGTAAAGAACCCACTTACATTAGAGGGGAATCGAGCTCCTTTATAGATTTAGCGTTCGCTAGCAAAACCCTTATAAAAGGTGACTTGCGCTGGGGTGTAACAGACATTTATACGCATAGCGATCATTGTGCTATTATGTGGAACATCGGAAACAAGGAGACGTCCAAGAGAACTGCTTGCAGTAAATTTAAAGGCTGGAAAGCGGCAACATTTGACAAAGAGGTGTTTAGTCTGATAATAGATCATAACATGCTAAGAAGTAATTCGGCTGACAAAAAAGCAAATGAACTCATGGACAGGGTTGCCAAGGCGTGCGATGCTACAATGCCACGAAGAACTCGACAGCTATATTGGTGGAGTGAAGCGATTGCTGATCTCAGAAATAAGAGCAACCACGCGAGAAGACTTACTCAACGCGCTAGAGGAAAGCTCACGTATGAAGCGTTTACGTGCCCACGCTTTAGTGATGCACGGAGGGATATCGAGAAAACCTTAAAGGAGCCATTGCTACCGGAGAACCTGGTGCAGACTATGCTAGGAGACTTAAATTGCTGGAATGCCGTTTGTATATATGCTACAGTAGTAATGAAACGTCTTCGATTCCAAGAACAGGAGAGGAGGCAAGCAATTGTAAATATGTAAATAAATAGAGTATTGATTAGAATAGATAAGATGAAAAGCAATAGCTAGACCGCATCAGCGAAGTAATGCTTTGCGGCAGTTCCGTGGATGCAAGACATGGTCACAGAGAAACAGAGGTTAGGGTTTTAGTGGGTATGGAAGAGTCCCACACACGGGACTCCATGTCTTATGGTGCGTAATGCATTTCCCCCCTCTTAAAAAAACAAAAAAAAACTTACATACATACATACATACATACACACACACATACATACATACACCCGGGGTGTGGTTGTTGGTCCACTACCGGGCGCCTCCCCAGGTGGCGGATAGGGGAACGCTCTCCAGCAATGGGGAGTACTGAGGATTTCCTCAGGGCGGACCAAAATCAGATAGGGGAAGGAACCCCGAAAAATAAACCATTTATGGATATGGGTGATAAGGTGAACTTAATACCCCAGGTGGGTACCTCGGCAGAGGATAATCCCACCACCGGTTCCGATCGAGTGAAAGCCTCGGTGGCCGGTGCACGCTCCACGGATTCTGGGGGGAGCGAATTATCACTGGTTCCGTCACATAGTGACAAGAAGAAGAAGAACACCGTTAATGGTACAACATCGACCATTAAAACTAGAGCTGGCAGCAATACACTATTCAGCCAAGCTCCAAAAGGCGAATAGTGGAGTTGACGTCAAAGGGCAACAGATGAGAGTGGCGCTCCAAACAAATTAGGAGCAAAGATCGATGAGCTCTTGAAGGGCCTAGGCACAATGTACATCATGAGATCAAGAAACTGGCACACGCCATTAAGTCAGAATATGACAAATATCTGACGTCAACGACGCAGCCATCTCCTGTAGCGAAACCTGCTACAACACAGACATCGCCAGTAAAGGTGTCAAACACTCAGGCACAAGGTGAAAAGCAAAAGGAGGTCAAAAGCAGCTAACTCAAAACCGGCTGCATCAACACCGGCGGCCCCAAAGCAGGCGGCTTCAATAAAAGTAGCCTCTGTAGCAAGGACCTCACCACCGAAGGCCTCGCCTTCAGTAGCCTCATCAAGTAAGGCACCACCACTTAAAACTCTTAAACCGGTGCTAGCTAGCAAGCTAAAGCCCGGTAAAGAAGGTTGCCAGAACATCGGGCAAACCACCCAGGCAACAACAAGTAGGGTGGTCAATTCAGAAGCTCTCCGCTTCTGAATTGACCACCAAAACAATGGATTAAAATCCAAGTTTAAACCGCAGACCAAAAACCAACCTTCAAACCAGTTGACTGACTGGCAAGTGGTAAAGAGGAAAAAGGCCCCGAGGACCAATAAGCAAAAACCAGCGCCACATTGTACGCTGCTTATAAAGAAAGGCGAGAAGAGCTCCCATGCAGATATCTTGCGAGATATCAAAAATGATCCCACCTTGCAGGATATAGGCAAAAAAGTCAATAAGATCCGACGAACAGCTAAGGGAGATCTCCTGTTTTTATTCGCGAAGGCAGACGCTCAGGAGATGGAGCGCTACTGTAACGCCATCAAGAATAAGCTCCCAAGTGGGGCCACTGTACAATCTCGAATACCGCAAATCGAGATTGAAATTAAAGACCTGGATGAGATCAGTACAAAGGAAGACGTGGTAAAGCTGCTCAAAGATAATATCGACGGCCTGGCAGAGATCACTGAGGAGGCAGTGAAATCACTTCGACGGGCATATAGATCAACACAAACGGCAGTTGTTTGTCTCCCAGAGGTCCAGGCCAAGAAATCCATCGCAGGAAATCTGAAACTTGCGTGGGGCACAGTACGTGTTCGCGAGAGGATCAGCCTTCTACGGTGCTTCAAATGCTGGCACTTTGGGCACAACGCCCAGGCGTGCAGAGGCAAGACTGGAAGCAGTTGTTGTCACAGATGCGGAGGCGCTGGTCACAATGCCTCGGCTTGTCAACAACCTGCCAAGTGCTTACTCTGCAAAGAGAAAGATAGTAGGTCAGACTGCCGGCACGTTGCGGGTAGTTGGAAATGTCCGATCTACCAACAGGCGATGAGAGCAGCACAAGCCCGTAAATGAAAGTACTGCAACTCAACCTCAACCATTGCGAAGCAGCCCAAGACCTGGTACAGCGGGTGCGGGAATTGGATTGCGACGTGCCATAATCTGCGAGCAGTACAAAAACTTCGACACCCTGTCCTGGGTAAATGACACAACGGACAGAGCAGCGATATGGGCTTCCGGTAAACTTCCGTTCCAACAACTCCCAAATACCCCGAACCATGGCTTGTGAGAGCCAAAGTGGGAGGGGTTCACTTCTATAGCTGCTATGCACCTCCTAGTGCACAGCTCGAGGAGTTCGAGTTATTCTTGGACACCTTGGCGGAGGATGTACGGAAGCGTGAATCGGTCGCCATCGCAGGAGATTTCAACGCCTGGGCAATTGACTGGGGATGTCGGGAAACGAGCGCGAGAGGACGAGCTCTCCTTGAGACCATGTCTTCGCTCAACCTGGTACTCCTCAACACAGGAGCCGTAAGCACATATCGCAAAGGCACAGCCAGCTCAATTATCGATGTGACATTCGTTAGCAGCAACCTAATTAAAGGGGGCTGTGAGTGGCGGGTCGATGAGGAGTTTACTAATAGCGACCACCAAGCTATTATATGGGAAATCAACACCACTCCCAAACGAAGATTGTGTGTCAGTCGTGCGAGGTCACAGCCAGTCGGTTGGAACAAAAATGCTTTCGATGCTGATTCATTCGCCTTGGTTATGGAGCAGGAACCATTGTCAATAGCAACAAGCGCAGAAGCCACTGCCAAAGAGGTAATGACAAGCGTTGTCAAGTCCTGCGATGCTTCCATGCCAAGGAGACGGCAGAACAACAGCCGCCCACCAGTTTACTGGTGGAACGACACGATCTCACAACACCGACGAGAGTGTCTCAAAGCACGAAGGCTGCATCAACGAGCACGGAGACGCGACAGGGTCACAACAGAAGAACTAAGGCTCGACTATGAGATCAAAAGACAACAACTACGAAGAGCCATTCTCTTCAAGCAAGAGATCCTACTGGAAGGAGTTGTGTGACGAAGTTAATCAAGATCCATGGGGAAAACCGTATAAAATCGTGATGCATAAAATTAAGGCCCCTCCCATGACATCAACGAACTGCCCCGAATCATTGCACCGCATTGTCACTCACTTGTTTCCTGCAAAGCCTGAGCTACCCGCTAATCCTTCGTGGCAGGTGAGGGACGAAGATATACCATCAGTGACTATGAGTGAGCTGATGGGCGCGTGCAACCGGCTCCAAAACGGTAAGGCTCCCGGTCCAGATGGCATACCTAACATCGCGCTAAAATGCGCCATAGCCAATAGGCCTGACTTGTTTCTACACATGTATGAGACCTGCCTAAAGCAGGGGGTTTTCCCGACTAAGTGGAAAAAGCAGAGGCTTGTGCTCCTCCCTAAAGGGGGAAAGAAACCTCCCGACGAACCGTCATCATATCGTCCCCTCTGTATGTTGGACTCTGCGGGAAAACTCCTTGAAAGGATAATAGCAGATAGGCTGGAGCCCTACGTTGAGCCGAAACTTTCCACCAACCAATTCGGGTTCAGAAAGGGGAGATCAACCATCGATGCCGTGACACTCGTTACCAACATCGCCAGAGAGGCTATCTCGGGAAAGAGATGGAGAAGAGGTGGAAAAAAGTACTGTCTAATAGCCACCCTGGATATCAAGAACGCCTTTAACTCGGCCCGCTGGGACCGCATTTTGGAGGCTCTTGCCAGGATGGAAGTTCCGCAGTACTTGCGCAGAATGGTTTCAGCGTATTTCAAGGACCGCATCTTGTTGTACCAAACTGAAAATGGGCAAGTAGACTATAAGATCACAGGAGGTGTACCTCAGGGCTCTGTTCTTGGCCCCCTCTTATGGAACGTAATGTACAACGACCTGCTCCTGCTCGGTCTGCCTGAGGGCGTCAGGCTAGTGGCATTCGCCGATGATGTGGCATTGATCATAGTGCGCAAGCACATAGAGGAGATACAAACAACCTTCTCATTCGCTATAGCCACAATTCAGCATTGGATGCTCGCAGCGGACTTGAGTTTAGCAGAACAAAAGACCGAAACACTTCTTGTTAGCAGTCGAAAGGCAAGGGAAACCATCACCCTCAAAATAGGCGACTCCTACATACAGTCGCAGCCCTTCATCAGCTATTTGGGGGTGCTCCTGGACACACGGCTCAACTTCAAAGAGCACATAATCGCGGCCAGCAAGAAAGCAGCTGGGGTACAGGGGGCATTATCTAGAATAATGCCGAATGTCGGAGGCCCTAGACAGATAAGAACTGGCAACAGTAACTACTTCTGTTTTGTTGTACGGGGCACCGGTATGGGAGAAATCGCTCGAGCTACCATCGTACCGCCGGAAAATGAAATCAGTCCAGCGGCTCTCAGCGATTCGAGTGGCATCATCCTACCGCACTGTGTCTTACGAGGCGGTGAGTGTGATTGCCTCTACCCTACCAATCGACATCCTGGCTGCAGAAAGGGGACGGCTTTATCGCAGAAAGTTAGAGAAAGACCAACCGACAGGAAACAGCGATGAAAGAGCCATGAGTCTAAGGCAATGGCAGGAGAGGTGGGACAGCTCTACTATAGGAAGGTGGACATATCGATTGATACCTAACATCAGTCGTTGGGTCAACCGCCAGCATGGGGAGGTTGGGTTCTACATCACTCAACTCCTGACTGGACATGGATGCTTTCGAGCATACCTGCACAGGTTCAGGAGGGCAAACTCCCCAAACTGCCCACACTGTACGGACGTGATAGAGGACGCGGAACACGTGTTCTTCTCCTGCCCCCGGTTTCAGGATCAACGTGCTGAAGTGGAGAGGATTCTGGAGACTAATATCGTTCCAGAACAATTAGTAGAAGCCATGCTGAAGGGCCCCCAAGCCTGGAACTTGGTATCAGATTACGCGGAGACTATCCTCAAAGAACTCCGCAATACGTTCGAGGAGTAGGCTTTAGAGGCTTTCAATGTAAGAGCAGTAAACATCTGCAATGAACCACCCCTGCGAAGTAGTATTGACTAAGAGTGCCGCAGGGGATCATGGTTGTAGGAGAAAGAGGTTAGGGTTTTAGCGGGTATACGGTATACTGGTTTCAATGCAACGATTTACTCTTGCTTTGAAGTCATTACATCGGGAGTCCCGCACGACGGCCAGCACGTGCTAGCTAAGTACGGAATGTATTTCCCCCCTCTTCGGAAAAAAAAACAAAAAAACATACATACATACATACCATACAAGGTGGTCATGGCCCACCTAAAAAACCAGTACATGTCGTCACCTACATGTCCACATTTATTACAGAAGATCGTTACCACGTTGTTTCCGCAACAACGTGAATTTGACTACCCGCCAGCGCAGTGTGAATCGGAAGAGATCCCTCCTACTACGACGGACGAATTGATGGAGGCGTGTAATCGAGTGGGGAACAATAAAGCACCAGGGTTAGACGGAATCCCAAATCTCGCTCTGAAAATAGCTATCAGAAAAGTGCCATCATTGTTCCTCGAAGTCTATGAAGCATGTCTCAAAGGACCTTTCCTCAGAAGTGGAAACAACAACGACTGGAACTACTGCCTAAGGAGAATAAGCCACCAGATGAATCGTCATCGTATCGGCCGCTCTGCATGCTGGATACAGCAGGCAAGATACTAGAGAGAGAAACCCATCAAAGAATCGAAGCAGTAGCCGAACTGCTGCTAGCAGCATGGTTTTCGGAAAGGACGATCAACGCTAGACGCGATAACTCTTGTCGTCACCACAGCCAAGAATGCGATCGCCGGGACCAGATGGAAGGGTGGTATGAAGAAGTATTGCCTGGTGGCTGCTCTGGACATCAAGAACGCCTTCAATTCCGCCAACTGGGACTGTATAATGCGGGCCCTTGAAGAGAAAAAAGTATCAGGATACCTGCGTAGAATATTTGCGAGCTACTTTACAGATAGGCGTCTGAAATACGACACGAAGATTGGTACAAAAGAATACCGAATAACTGGAGGAGTACCAGAGGGCTCAGTCCTAGGCCCTCTTTTGTGGAACATCATGTACGACGGGCTGCTGAGGCTAGCCTTGCCAGAAAATGTCAAACTGGTAACATATGCGGATGATGTAGCTGTGGTAGTAGTGGCAAAGACTCTTGAAGAGATAAATATGTCGTTTGACACCACGTTCCAGAGGATCAGCCAGTGGATGAGTAAGAACGAAACTGGAGTTGGCAGAGCACTAAACCGAAGCCGTGCTAATTACGAGCAGAAAGCAGATGGAAACCATCACACTGGAAGTCGGGAACCACCAGATAAAATCAAAACCGTTTATTCGGTATCTGGGAGTGATGCTTGATGCCCGACTTAATTTCAAGCAGCAAGTAGAGCATATTATTGCCAAGGCTTCAGTGGTGAGGACAAGCCTATCACGTCTGATGCCTAATGTCGGAGGTCCAAAACAAAGTAGAAGGATGTTACTATCGCCAGTAGTCACCTCAATCCTGACATATGGAATTTCCGTTTGGGCTGAGGCCCTAGAAGTCAAAGAAATAATAAGAAGGATCGTATCAATATATCGACTGAGTGCCCTGAGAGTGACTAGTGCTTTCCGTACAGTCTCTGAAGACGCGGTTTGCTTTATTGCCGGAATGCTGCCTATTCGAGTGCTAGATGAAGAACGGCAAGTCCTCTATCAGCGACAAAAGGCAACTACGTCACGCCCTGATGAACTAAAAACTGAGGAAAGGCAGAATAGCATACGCCGACGGCAATCGCAGTGGGATGCGTCAGAGAAAGGAAGGTGGACGAACCGCCTTATACCCCGAATAGATGTTTGGCTTAACAGAAATCACGGAGAAGTCAACCACCAGCTGACACAGATGTTTTCAGGACATGGCTGCTTCCGAGCATATCGCCATCGCTTTAAAAGGGATGATGACCCGGAATGCCCGTTCTGCCCCGGAATTCCTGAAGATGCGGAACACGTATTTTTCGTGTGTCCTCGTTTTAACTTGGAACGTGATGATCTGGAAACCATCCTTCAACAGACTATTCAACCAGAAACACTTGTAGAGGCTATGTTGTCAAGGATTTACGTTTCAGTAAAAGGAAGAGAGCCGAAGTCAATCAAGGTTACAAGATCAGAAGAAGTGACCTCAACAACATGAAGGAATAGCAAATCTGCTAAATCCTCTCCCCGTGAAGTAATGCCTGACGGCGGTTTCCGCGGGGAATCAGAGGCCGGAGAAAGAGGAGGGGATTTTTAGTCGGTATTAGCCATCTGAGTCCGACATACCCAGGCCAGGCAACTGGAGGCTACTGGTCCTACTGGATACGCAAATGTATTTTTACCAATCTCAAAAAAAAACATACATACATAACATAAAGAAGAAGATAAATGTGATGCATAGCACTTATAGCAGACTAGTAAGACAAAACGCAACCGTATGTCAGCAGGTGCAAGCTGTTACCACGCAGACGATCCAAGACCACAGACAAGAGACAAACCTGAATCTGACATTCCGCAATGGAAAACGACAGGATAGCAGAGAACACAAGAAAGGCAGCAAATATGCACCAGGTCTTATTAGGAAAGATGGAGAGTCAGCTCCAATTATAAATGAACCTAGTATCCCCAGATATGACCACTACTGAAGGATGGAAGAAAGTGATCTCCAAAAGAAAGGACAAAAAAATACCAATACGAGTTAAATCGAATGCTATTGTCGTGGCGGCAAAGGAGGGCCAATCTTATGCGGATGTTCTGAGAAGAATAAAAACTGAGCAGGGACTTAATGAGCTAGGGGGTAACGTGACTAAAATCAGAAGAAATGTCACTGGAAACCTCGTACTTGAGTTAAACCCAAAGGCTTCACTGAATGTGCAAGAACTCTGCAAGACATTAGAGGGGAAAATACAGGACGTCGTAGCTACAAAGGCGCTAACATGCGAGTCCTTTCTTGAAATTAAGGACCTAGATGAACTGACAACTGTGGAGGATGTCCACCAGGCTCTTACCACCCAAGTACAAGGTATGCAATCACTTAGGGTCGAAGCAATTAAATCAATGCGCAAGGCTTATGGAGGGACATAAATAGCCGTAGTTGTTATACCAGACCAAATGATAGAAAAGTTCTTGCAATAGGCAACATTCGAATAGGATGGGTCAATTGTCGAATTCGAAAAAAGGAGGACGTGAGACGATGCTTTCGGTGCTGGGCACTAGGGCACATTGCAAAGAATTGCACAGGACCTGACAGGTCCAAAACATGCCGACGCTGCTGCGATAATGGCCATATGGCGAAAAACTGCGAGAAACCTCCAAAGTGAATCTTATGTAAAGGAAAAGAGAATGACGGACACTTCACAAATAGTTTTAAATGCCCGTCATACCAAGAGTACCTTAAAAAACGCAAATATGAGAATACTACAGCTTAACCATTGTGAGGTTGCACAAGACCTGCTGATGCAAACCATTCGCGAGCAAATCACGGACATAGCAATCATCGCTGAGCCATTCCGGAACATAGTCAACCAAAGATGGGAGTCAGATGCATGGGGTAAAGCAGCCATTTGGTCTTGCACTAACTATCCAATTCAGGAAGTGATGAAACAACGTAAAACGTTAGATAGAAAACCACTATTAGTCGCAGGTGACTTTAACGCTTGGGCTACTAATTGGGGTAGTAAAAGAACAATAAGGAAGGGGCAAGATCTCTTAGAAGCCCTGGAGGTGCTAAACTTAGACCTTTGAATAACGGAACGTTACCAACTTATGTCAGCGGAACAGCCAGCTCAACTATAGACCTAACGTTCGTCAGTAGGAAGCGCATAAAAAATGACCCAGAATGGCGAGTAACTGACATCTACACTCACAGTGATCATTGTGCCATTGCCTGGAGTATCAAGAACCAAACACCACCAACGAGAAATGAGAAAATAACAACAAGGGGATGGAAAGCGAATGCATTCCACACGGAGGTATTTTGCCTTGCGATGAATAAAGATGCACTTAACGCCAACCCAGTTGAGGACAAGGTGAATATAGTAATGAAAAGAGTTACGGAGGCATTTGATATCACCATGCCAAGAAGATCTCTTAGGAAATCTCACATACCAGTATACTGGTTGACCGAGGCAATTGCTGAACTCAGAAGCAAAAGTAACCAAGCCAGAAGATTGGCGCAACGTGCTAGAGGCAAGTCGGCCCATGCAATGCTAGAGGCTGAGTATAAAGAGTCACGCAGCAGACTGACAAAAGCCATTAAACACAGCAAGCGCGAAGCTTGGGAAGCCTTAATCCGGGACGTGGACACTGACATTTGGGGTAGACCATACAAGGTGGTAATGTCTAAACTCAGAAATCGAGCGAATCAACAACCTAAAATAGCAAAGGAACTGCTACAAATAGTTCATACATTGGTTCCACAACAGGAATGCTGCGAGTATACGCTATAAATCTCGCTGCACGAAGTCATCCCACCTATCACGCAAGAAGAACTGCTCAAAGCATGCAACAAAATAAATAATAAGAAATCACCAGGAGTAGACAAGATCCCAAATGTGACATTAAAAACAGCGATTTCTGCAGCCCCTGAGATATTTTGCGACATGTATAACTCATGCAGGAAGGAATTTTTCCAACTCGCTGGAAAAGACAGCGGCTAGTTCTACCACCAAAAGCCAACAAGCCACTAAGTGACTGTGTATGTTAGACACGGCTGGAAAAATATTGGAGAGGATAATCCATGACAGGGTTGAAACCGTAGTAGGGAGCTCTCTAGCTGATAACCAATATGGGTTCAGAAAAGCTAGATCAACGATAGATGCAATTGAAGAACCAAGAAGTATTGCCTACTTGTCGCACTCGACATTAAAAACGCTTTCAATTCGGCAAAGTGGGATAACATCTGCGGAGCCTTAGACAAATTCCAGATTAAAAAGTATCTCAAAAGAATTATCAAGAGTTACTTAGGTGATAGATGCCTCACATACGACACAAACAGTGGCTCCAGGGAGTATACGATTACGGGTGGCGTGCCCCAAGGCTCTGTAATTGGACCACTTTTGTGGAACATAATTTATGACGAACTGTGGAAGCTAAAACTCCCACCGGATGTCCAACTTACTGCGTTTGCGGATGATGACATGGTATCCATTACGGCCAAACACCACGAAGAGCTGCAACATAAATTTGATGTGGGTGCTGCTGCATTGGTCAGACTTATGCCAAATATAGGTGGCCCATCTCAAGAAAGCAGGAAGCTCTTGGCGACAACAGTCACTTCAGGCCTTACATATACGATGCCAATATGGGATGAAGCACGAAAAATAAAGAAGTGTGCGAGAAAGGCGGGTTCGATATATCGAAGAATCGCTTTAAGAGTCACGTGCGCTTTTCGTACCGTATCAGACGACGCCGCGTGCGTTATCGCCGAATAGAAGAACATCGGCTGAAGAACGGAAAGAGTTTCGAAAACTGGCTAGACGAGAAAGCCTGCGAAGTTGGCAGCAGCAGTGGGACACATCCAATAAAGGGCGAGGGACATACCGATTGATACCCAGTGTAGAAGACTGGTTAAACCGAAAACATGGGAAGATAAACTATTATCTAACGCAGATGTTGACATGGTTGCTTTAGGTCATATCTTATATCTTTACCGCTTCAAACATGAAGACAATGGGTTTGGGGTTCCGGAAAATGCCGAACACGTCATCATGACATGCCCACGTTTCAATGAAGATCGACGAAAACTAGAAGAAGAACTGGGTGGCCCTCAGACTCCAGAAAGCTTTTCAGAAAATATGCCGAAAGATGAGCGTTGCTGGGAGACAGTTTGCGAATTCTCGGCAAAAGTGATGAAGTGTGGAGGAGCGGAGAAGGAAGACCGAGCAGTAACTGCTAGACCCCCACGTGAAGTAATGCCTTGCGGCGGTGCCATGAGGGAGAGAATGGTCAGAGTGAAGGAGAGAAAGAGGGTTTTAGTGGGTGCGAGTCCCACACATAGGACAACTGAATCTCTTTGGAGAGCTTATCGTTTGTGTTATGGTGCATAAGGCATTTCCCTTACCTTCAGAAAAAAACATATATACATACATATATTGCAACAATAACCTGGTATTATAAAATCGTAAACTCAAGAATCACCATAAAACCTACCTTGATCTGTGTGCATGTGCGAGACGGCTGCTTTTCATCGGGAACATATAGGTGTGGGTAAGATAGTAAAACACAAAAATTTCATTTAATTTAGGACGCCATTTGGTTGAAAACCTATAAGTCAACATACCTTAAAAACCAAAAAATAATATGCGGTTATATTGAGATTATTTATGTTCCTTTTGAACCACTGCTTTTTATCTGATTGTGTTCAAAAAAAGGTATTCAATATTTTCACTTGTGCTTGAAGAAATCTCTCAACCAAACAATCGATGGGCTAGATATATAAAAGAATTGCGAAATGTAAATACAGAAGTTTAATAAAAAATCAAAAAAATGTGGAGTACAAAAAAAGAGAAAATAATTATTATATCACTAAATAAAAAATTGAAACGCTCAAATAAATTTGGTCAACTAGCAAAATTTACAAACTGTAATATGAAATATTTAAAATATTTAAATGAGAATTTAGTGTGAAAATTTACATATTTAAAAAAATGTACTCAACTATAATCACATAATCAAAATGATTTGGCCAAAAAAAGATAACGTATAATCTGTCGACAGAAAATAAACCTTACGTTTACAAATATGATCGGAAAATGGCTATTTCACACATTTACTGTAATGTCTATTTGTACTGTAGTCTTGATCCTGGAAACTCCAAGCCAAATATCTCCAGATAATTCATCAAAGGTTGGTAATCAGTCGAATCCCATTAAATTACCGGTAATGCAGCCAGCAGATGCACTCCAAACTGCATAAAAAATTATGTCTCCACCACAAAAATGCTACAGTGTCGGAAACACAAATACTCCTTCCTAAACTTTTCTTCACTGTAGAAAATACCCCATCAAAATGCTTAAATCGGCCCAAACGTAGGAAATTCTTTGTCCAAAAAAAAAACAACAACTTAATATATTGGCCCAAAAGTAGAACCAAGCTTAAAAGACTAGGCTTAACAGTAACAAATGCATGTTAAAAAATGCTGTATAAAATTGCTCCGTAAAAATGCACCATAAAAATCTTCTGCAAGATCGACCATACACGGGCTACCGTAAATACCGTACATGCCCTACCTCCTATATATCCTGTACATCCCGTACGTCCCTTCACAACTAAGGGTTACCTAATCCATAAAAATCTCAGACATCATTGCGTCTTCTCGATCGCATTTTCCGCTAGGTAATATATCACTATCCCCTACCAGACACGGAGAAATCGTCCAGCCAACTTAAAAGAACGCCATTTATTAACCTTCAAAATCGCACAACGGCGAGGCAACGGCTTTCGCTCACTTCCAGACGGTGAGAGCTCTCTCTCGCGTTCGCTTGGAAACTCTACCACTTCTCAATCCCCACTTGACCAGACTCGCATTGAAGAAACTAACGCGGTGGACGAATTACGAAATATAGATTATGCATTAATCTAACAGGTTTTTTTTAAAGAAAGTATTTTATGGATGGAATCAAAATGAACAGACTTTGTACTGTGCTAACAACAAAAAATATCGTCCTGGATATCGCCGGCTTAGCGAAAGATACTCGAGGCACCAGAACGATAAATAGTTCAGAGAACCTACAAAAAAACAACTCTAGCCACAGTAAGTCCACGGTTCTAGAGGTACATAATCTCCATCAACCAAATCATAAGATTGGTCAAGAGGCTACAATGTTTTTTACACGTTACACATCCGCCTCCCCCGGTAAGAAAAACACGAAGTCATTTTCTTTAAGAGAATGTCTTTCAAAAAAATTGTAGTCCAAAAATGTTTAAAACTACTGTATTATTTTCAAAAAACTAAATTGAAAAAATCAAAATAATTAAACTAGCCAAAGCTATGAACTAACTCCTAACTTAATTAAATATTACTAATAAAAAACTTTCGGATCACCCTATATATCAAAATCTAACTTATGTTGGCTTAGTACTATACGTCCAAAAGGAAATCAATTCAGTTAAGTCAACTCCGGTTAAGTCAAATTCAGAGTAGTCTAAAATCGGTTAAGTCTTTCCAACTAAGTGTTGAGATGACAAAAAGATTTAAGTTATTTACTTTGCAAAAGTGATCTTCGAGAAACTATTTCTAATCTACTGTTTATTTACAAAATTTACAAAAGTTGGCAGGTTTAAAAAATAAATCCCTAAGGTTATTGCCTATTATCAATGCTACTGATTCATCTGAATTAGATCCGAAATAAGGTTTTAAATCATTTATGTGAAATTCACCTGCTATGGATCTATCTGAATTTTCTAGTAAATATACTAGCTTGGAAACTTTTCTCTTTACAAAACTCAAAATATACTTGGGTGCAAGTTTTGCTATGAACTTGTTACCTGCACTGGAGAGAATACGATTTCTCCTTCATACTTTAACACCTACTTCAAATAAAAAAACTTTTTTTTGCAAATTATACGTTTTTGCATTTCTCTCATATGCTCTATGCAATTTTACCCCAACCTGACTATATACTTCCTTGAGATTTGAATTGTTTTCAGTATATTTATCCCTACCGAAAGAAGTTAACTCAAAATGTTTAGTATTTGAAACTAAACCATAATGTTTGCCGGAAGCAGGTACGTAACGAGCAAAATTAATGAATGCCGGCGTGTAATTATGAACTTCATGTGTGGAAGTATTTATAGCGAATTGAATTTTAGCTAGTTCCCTGTCCCAATCTTTGTGCTCTATAAAGTAACTCCGAATCGCTTGTCCCATCGTCTTGTTGTTTCTTTCCACAAAAGTGCATTGGACTGCATACCTCGGACTAAACCATATTTTCTGCACTTGATAAGTTTCTGCAAGACGCTTGAAAGTCTGTCCAGCAAATTGCGGACCATTATCACAAATAATGAATTGCGGAACACCATAAACTACACATACTTGATTTTCCATAAACTTGACATTATTCGCCGTAGCATCTCTCACTGGACACAATAACGTATAGTTACTAAACCAATCACCTACTACCAACAGATACGAAAAACCTCTAAACGATCTGGGAAAAGGACCCATAATGTCTACTGCTATCACTTGAAATGGATACTTAACTGTTTTTTCTGAACCCATCAAATCTAAACGAGCTGTGTTAGATAACTTTTGTGACTGGAAAACTTTACATGACTTAACATAAGTATATCTGCTCGCATTTTTGGAAAATAGTGCTCTTGAACTCGACATAAAGTCTTATAAAAACCGATGAGAACACAGAGGGGGATCATGAGAGGATTGTATAATCAATCTTCTCTGTGATTTTGGTACCACTAATTTCCACACTCTTTCATTTGATTGATGGGGTGATCTAGAAGGTATATATTTATACAGCAGGTTATCTTCTACTTTAAACTGTGGGTAAAGGTTAGCATTACTCTGTACCTTGTCACGTAAAGACAAATACCAACAGTCAGAGTCTTTGGGATTAACATCAACTAGAGAAATATTTACATTATTGCTACCGCATGGTGTTTCAATTCCAGGAATTCTGGACAAAAAATCAGGGACTACATTACTACTTCCTTTCCTATGAATGTGTTCAAAAGAATACTGGACAAGTTTTACACACCACCTGGCTAATCTACCTGAAGGATCTTTTAATCCATTCAACCACTGCAAATTTGCATGGTCTGTGACAATCTTCTAACCTAACCACGGAATTTCTCAATACAAAACAGCTAAGAATTCTCTCTCTCTCTCTCACACACTGAATAATACCTCTCGCTTCGAGACAAAGTCCCTGAAGCATAGGCTATCACTCTCTCAAAACCATCAACTTCTTGTGTAAGCACACCTCCTATCGCAACATCACTGGCATCCAACTGAATGGTAAAGACTTTAGAAAAATCTGGGGAACAAAGAATTGGTGCTGAAACTAAGGCTTTCTTAATATTCAAAAATGATTCTTCAGCAGCAGGATTCCAATCAATAGGTTGCTTCTTCTTCCTACCCTTCAACAATGCATTAATAGGTGCAGTAAGACCAGCCAAATTATCTATAAAATGACGGTACCGTGAACAGAGACCTATAAATCTTTTAACTTCCGTATAAGTTTTTGGGCGGCGATAGTTCACCATAGCTGATACTTTTTCAGGTTCAGTCCTAATACTATCTTTATGAAAAACATATCCTAGAAATTTTAATGAAGTTTGAAAAAATTTACACTTTTCAAGATTAACTGTCAGATTAGCTTCACGCAAGATCTCCCTAACTTCTGAAAGTAAATTGACATGTTCTGAAAAGGTTTCTGCAACTATAATTATGTCATCAAGATATGAAAAAATATTAAGCTCATACTTTGGTCCAAAAACAGCATCACATAATCTCTGTTGAGTCTGAGCACTATTGCAAAAAGGCTGTATATTGCAAGACAATATTTTCTTTCAATATACAGCTTTTTTAATTCAATTGTGGTGTTATTCTCAAGAAAACTTAAATATAATCAAGAACATGCCACAAATAACATTTAGAAGACAATTTAACTTCACTTTTCGCAATTTTACTCTGAACTTCCCAGCGAGAATATTTGAAGTTAATAAGAATCTGAAATCGTTTACAAAAATCACTCCCGAAAATGAAACTAACAGGCAACGAAGGAACTACCGAAGCTGATATAATCTGTACATTTGTATTAATTTTAATCGGTAAATCAACCAAACCTAGAACAGATTGTTCGGTTCCATCAGCTGTTGTAATCTGACGCAAAGTAGACCGATTAATTTTCAACCTACAACGTTTTAAAATATCTATGCCTATTTCACCAACTACTGAAATGTTAGCATTGCTATCTAAAAGAGCAATGATATTGTTGTCAACTAATTTTACTGAAATATATGGTCTATTATCAAAACGTTTACACACAAAAAGAGGTGAACCTGAATTACTATTAGCCATATAATAGTCTCTAACTTTACGTTTACTCCGGTTCCATTTATCTCTATCCAAAAAATTAGACCTACCAATACGACAAACGGTTGCCTATAAAAAAAATGTTTCTCAAAACGTTTACTAAATGCATGATTTTTCACAAAACGGTTCCTACCAAAATTAGTGGAGAACTCAGGTTTACTATTACTGTTCTCTGCCAAAAAGGTAAATCTATATCTATAGAATAAATATGCGTTCTACTAGATGCAATACTTAAAACATCAGCTTCTTACAAAGTCTTACTAAAGTCTCAATGCTATCAATATCACTAAGTGCCAAACATTTTTGATATTCAGGTTGTAAACCTGACTTAAAATATTTAATTTTTGTTGTAGAGGCCGGACAATGAGATAATCTAGAAAATAATGCCTCCATATAAGCTACAAAAATTATTACAGGTTCAGTTTTTCCCTGCTTACACGATTTAATTTAATTCCAAATTTCATCATCAAAATCTGATATTAAAAAGTCTTTTTTAAGTTTTGACACTAAGGAGTCCCAATCATTAACAATATTCGTGACTTGTCTAAACCAAAAAGTTGCTTTATCAGTAAATAAATCACTGGCTGAGTGAAATAGGTCTGCCTTAGAGACATTCTTTGAGACAGAAACTTCCTCAATTTTTTCTATAAAAGAAAGCAAATTCTTTGGGTTGCCATCAAATTGAACACCTAACTTATATACTGGTACTGACTTCGAACAAGAATACACAGCTACAGGATTAGAAATAACTACATTATTTAAAGTTGAATTTAAAGTTTGCAATTGACTTTAATTACTATCTTTAACTTTACTATATAAGTCTGCTTCTATATTTAACGCGGTGGCATAAGATTCGTTTTTAAACTTTAAAATTTCAGCTGTGGTATTTTCATCAATAGGAATTCTTTGAATTTTAAGTGTAAGATGTATTAACCGTAAACAAACTCTCAAAAAATAAGAATCTGTTGACGGAACCTCAAAATCTTTAACTAAATTTTCAATCGATGCTAAAGTAGTCTCTATTTCAATTTTATCTACATCAAAATCAAAATGTTTATCAGCTATAGCAGTAACATCGGTACCACTCTATCTATCCTTAGCTAAAAGTCTACCTAGAATTTTACGCTTGTCACCCATGGGTTTGTCTGTAAACGTATTTCTGATTCTTAATTTATAATTCAACTCAGGTAAAAGCAAGTGAATAGCTCTAAATGTCAACTCCATCTTGACTGACAATAACTCAAAAATGTAGCAGACTCAATCTCAAAACACTAAATATAGTTCAAAATCAAAACAAGTAAACCTTTAATTGGTAAAGAATCCAAAGAAATATACAAATAACAGTACAAATACCAAATTGTAAACCTCTCACCCCTATCGATTGCACTTTAATGATTTAACAAATATAATTACTATCAAAAAATATTTATAAAAAAATTTACTCAATTTGCACCAAATGAAAATATTGTTACGAAATTTACCCAAAGCCGACTCTGTTTCATTTCAGTACGACAACAATCGCTTTGGGATAAAAAATGGTTCTCGAAAAGACTCGGCACCTGTAGGAGTGATGATGATTTTTGCGAGAATTTTCTATGCTGGTTTTATAAATCAGCTGTTGTATTTCGATGTAAATAAAAGTTTCTAAAAAAGTGAAAGTGAATATTAGTTTTATAATTTTAAATTGAACCCACGGACTTTACAACAAATTTGGTGACCAGAAGTGAAGGATTAAGTGCAGTTAAAATAGTAATTTGATTTATGGAAACTCGTAGGATGGAAAAGATGGACGAAACTACCAAAAAAATAGTCAAGCAGGTTACAGAGGGACTAGACGAAAAAATTGCACAGATTCTAGAAAAACGTGACAAGAAGGAGAAACATCAAGAAGAAATTCAACAAAGGTTAGTAAAGTCTTTTGATGAAAAACGTAAAATAGAATTAGAAAATCTTGTCACTACGATGGAAGAAAAACAACAAAATTTAATGGAAGGATTATTTTCGAAATTTGTAGAAAAACAAGATCAACTTGAATTAAAACGACAAAATGATTTTAAAGTATTTGAAGAGAAACAAGATCAAATTGAATTAAAACGACACGAAACTGAAGAGAAAAGACAACTGCAATTTGAACAATTAATGCAAATAGTAGTACAAGCTAAGGAAACAGTTAATGACAGAATGCAAATAGTTGAGTCAGACATAAAAGAAATAAAAGATGACATTAAGACCATAAAAAATACGGTGGACACTCTTGAAACCAAAGTAGATGACCTCGATTCCATCCAAAGCCAGGTAAAGTTTGAAATCAGTTCTATTCAAAACACAGTTCAAGATAAAATCAGTGCCATCCAGAATAAGGTAGAAACATAAATAAAAAAAATGCAACAGGACTTACAGCGAGGAATATACCAGCACACTGTGAGTACCAAAGGTTCCGTTAGCAAACCACCCACATTTGATGGCAGCTCATCTTGGCCCATGTATAAACGGCAATTTGAAGCCGTGGCTACAGCTAATGGATGGGATAACCAAGAAAAATCCACTTCTCTGGTAATTTCCTTAAGAGGTCCGGCCCTAGAACTTCTCCAAGGCATTCCAGTCGATGAACAAAGCAATTTCGACAAGATCATCGCCATCCTAGACAAACGCTACGACAATCAATCCTTGAGCCAGGTATACCAAGTCCAATTGAGTGGAAAAACGCAAAACTCCGGTGAAAGCCTCCAAGAATTCGAAGCAGAGATTAGACGTTTAGTTCACTTGTCCTACCCAGACCTGCCTGAGGAAACGAAAGACCAGTTGGCCACACAGAGTTTCATAAACGGCATCAGAGATGTGGAAGTACAACGAAATCTAAGACTAAGTGGCGTCAAGAAAACTAATGAAACTCTACTTCGGGCTTTGGAAGTAGAGGCCGTCATAAACATGTCCAAGCCGAGGGTCCGAGGAGTTTCCTTTAACCAGGAAGAGTCAGAGTCACCATTTCAAGCGCTGCTGGCTGGTCTGAACAAAATATTAGAACGGTCACAAAGAACTGACACCAGGGGGGCATGTTACCGCTGCGGACTGACAGGACTCTTCCAACGTGACTGCCGAGTAAGGCTACCGGAACGATCACCAACCAGGGGTAGCCAACAAACCGACCTTACCAACCAGGGAAACTCCAACCAGTCAGCATAAGGGGGCGAATGCTGACTCACCCTCCACCAGCTCCCAGGACAGTATCCATCCGAGGATTTTGCCGAGATAGCGGCAGCCTAGTCATCAGAGGCAGCATCAATGGGCGAGCATGTCCATTGCCAAGTCCGGGGTTTTAAGACCATCAGAAATTCGGCCAGTTACCAATAACATCCAGCTCAGAACAGTCACCGGCGAGTCCATGTCAATACAGGGTGAGGCAGATTTCGTGCTACCGATAGGGGACAACATGATCGGGCATAGGGTCCTGGTAGCGAATATTGAGGACGATTTTATACTGGACCTAATTAGCCAGCATGGATTTATGTTCGACCCGAGATATGATGTACTTCGGTTCCTAAATGAGGAGTTTGTATTGATACGGCCCGTCAACAGTTCAGTTACCTCCATAAAAATTGTGGCAAAGTCTTCAGCTAGAATTCCCGGTCGAACGGAACAGATTATTCATGGGCAGCTAGACAGCAATCCTGGGAGCTGCGTTGGAATGGTACACTCAACTCATGACTACTTAGTTGGACTGGATATAGTTAAAACCGGACGAGATATACCAATCAATTTGTCCAACAACGACATCAGAATTGCCAATGGTCAAGAGATAGCTTGTTTCGAGCCAGTAGAAACCAGCATCAATTGCGAAGAAGAGTACCAGACGTCGGTGAAGGAGACAGGGCCCAGTAAAGAGTTCCTAGAACAGTTTGCTGACCATTTGACACACCTGACACCAGAGAAACAGAAGAAAGCCAAGCGATTTATCACAAAGCACTGGCAAATTTTTAACAGTCAAGATGGAACCACCGGCCGCACCAACATCATCCAGCATCGAATAGATATCGGAAAGGCTCAACCCATCAGAATACCACCTAGACGACTACCATTGGGGCAACAATAGGCAGCCGAGGAAAACATCGAGTCCATGTTACAGAGTGGAGTTATTGAGCCATCCGTCAGCCCATGGTCTGCTCCCGTCGTGCTAGTTAAAAAGAAGGATGGAACCACTCGATTTTGTGTGGATTACAGAAAGCTGAATGACGTCAAGAACACTACCCCGAATCGATGACACTGACCACACTAGCAGGCTCCCGTTGGTTCTCCACACTAGACCTAAAAAGTGGATATTGTCAGGTTGGTCTACACGCAAACGACAGAGAGAAGACAGCGTTCTCCAACAGTAAAGGGCTGTTTCAGTTCACGGTCATGCCCTTTGGGTTATGTAATGCACCCGCTACATTTGAGAGGATAATGGAGTATGTACTGAGCGGGTTAACATGGAGGACGTGCTTAGTACACCTCGACGACATTCTAGTCATGGGTCAGACATTCGACGACCATCTGAAGAACCTGGGCGAAGTATTCTCCAGAATTAATAACGCCGACCTGAGACTCAACCCAAAGAAGTGTTCTTTGTTCCAAAAAGAAGTAGAGTTTTTGGGCCACGTCGTTTTCGAGTCAAGAATCCGCACCAACGAGGACAAGATAGAAGCGATCCGTGATTGGCCAATCCGAGAGACAAGCATGAACTGCGAAGCTTCTTGGGCCTCTGTTCCTACTACAGGCGATTTGTTGAGGGATTTGCCACCATTGCCGCGCCTCTACATCGGCAGACCACTGAGAAAGAGGCCTTCCGTTGGAATCAGGATTACGAAACATCATTCAGACGACTGAAGGCAGCACTATGTTCCAGTCCAATCCTAGCCTTTCCTACACAGTCCGGCAAGTTCATTTTAGACACCGACGCCCGCAACACAGGTTTGGGGGCGTCCTATCTCAGGTGCAGGATGGTGAAGAGAAGGTGATCGAGTACTACAGCAGGGGATTCTCGAAACCGGATAGAAATTATTGTGTCACCAGAAAAGAACTTCTTGCAATAATAAGGGCTGTAGACCATTTCCACAAATACCTCTATGGTCGTCATTTCTTAATCCGAACAGATCATGCCGCACTCAAATGACTGCTGGACATGAAGACACCGGAAGAACAACTGGCCAGATGGATGGAGAAAGTACTGCAATACGACTTCAAGGTGAAACACCGTGCGGCCGTTTGCACAATAATGCCGATGCCCTATCCAGAAGACCCTGTAGAGCGTAATGCGGACATTGTCTGAAGACGGAACAGCGAGAGGGTATCTCCATCAGGCAGATCCGAGTGCAGGCCAATGAAGACTGGACAACGGAACAGTGCATCCAGGACCAAATGGCTGATCCAGACATCGAACCAATCTCGTCACTCAAAATGAGAGGGGCACCCAGGCGACGATGGGACGAGGTAGCTAGATACTCAGGCGTGCTGAAATCGTTATGGGCTCAATGGGACTCTCTAAGAGTAGACAATGGAATGCTCAAGCGAGTCTGGGAAAGCGCTGATGGACGAGAAACCAAGTCCCAAATGGTAGTTCCGAAGAGAAAGGTACCAGCCATCCTGACCGAAGTACATGATGGGATTACCGGAGGCCACCTGGGCATGAATAAAACCCTTGACAAAGTTCGCCAGCGGTACTACGAGGTGAATTACTTCGAAGACGTCAGAGCTTGGTGCCGCAAATGTGCCATGTGTGCAGCCAGTAAGGACCCGAAGACCCGGACCAAGGGCAGAATGCAGCAGTACAATGTGGGCGTTCCATTTGAAAGAATTGCCATCGATGTCGCTGGTTGTTTCCCGAGTCTGAGAGGGGGAACAAATACATTCTGGTCGCAATGATTACTTCAGCAAATGGCCTGAGGCATATGCGATACCCAACCAAGAGGCACCCACGGTAGCGACGGTGCTAGTAGAACAACTATTCAGCAGGTTTGGCGTCCCGATGGAATTACATTCAGACCTGGGGCGTAACTTCGAATCGAATGTATTCCAGAAGGTCTGCACGATGTTGGGGATCAGGAAAACGAGAACAACACCATTACACCCACAGTCAGACGGAATGGTGGAAAGATTCAACAGGACCTTGGACCAACACCTATCCAAGGTCATCAGCAATAACCAGCTTGATTGGAATGAGCATATTCACCTATTCCTGTTGGCATATCGCTCTGCCGTACATAATAGCACAGACCTGACCCCAGCCAGGGTCCTATTCGGAAAGGAGCTGTGATTATCCTGCGATTTGGCATTTGGCTCCCCCGAAGAACCTCCCCAAGACATCGACGATTATGCCGACCAGCTCCGACATAACATGCTGGCAATACACGAATTAGCCCGAACGCAGATGTTGGCCACCAGTGACCGGATGAAGAGGCGATGCGACCTCAAGGCCAATTCAGTCGGGTTCCAGGAGAGGGAAAAAATTTGGCTGTACAACCCCCAACGGAGCAAGGGTAAATCCCCAAAGCTGACACCCCCCTAGGATGGTCCATACGAGGTGGTCAAGAGGCTTAATGACGTCGTCTACCGGATCCGTCGAAACCCCAAGGCTAAATTGAATGTGGTTCATTTAGATCGACTCGCTCCCTACCATGGAGGGGATGTTTCTGATCGGGACAATCAGAATTAAAGGGGGGGGGGAGCAGTGTTACGAATGTACCCAAAGCCGACCCTGTTTCATTTCAGTACGACAACAATCGCTTTGAGATAAAAAATAGTTCTCGAAAAGACTCGGCACCTGTAGGAGTGATGATGATTTTTGCGAGAATTTTCTATGCTGGTTTTATAAAGGAAGCAGGCCACGATCGCGAGTTCAGTTGATGGAGCGAAGAGCTTATATGTAAAATTGTTATTGTGATATTTGAATCAGCTGTTGTATATTCGATGTAAATAAAAGTTTCTAGAAAAGTGAAAGTGAATATTAGTTTTATAATTTTAAATTGAACCCACGGACTTTACCACAATATGAACAGTACGAAATTCAAAAAAATGGAGCGCTACTTATGCTATCGCCCCACGCGTTGGGCACCACTTATGCAACACTAAGCTGGTATTATAAAATCGTAAACTCAAAATCAACATCAATCCTACCTTGATCTGTGTGCACGTGCGAGACGGCTCCTTTTCATCGGGAACATGAGTAAGATACTAACACACAAAAGTTTTATTTAATTTGGGGTGCCATTTGGTTGAAAACCTATAAGTGAACATACCTTAAAAACCAAAAAAATAGTATGCGGTTATGATGTCATTTACACCGGCTATATTGAGATTATTTATGTTCCTGTTGAACCACTGCTTTTTATCTGATTGTGTTCAAAAACAGGTATACAATATTTTCATTGTGCGTGAAGAAATCTCTCAACCAAACAATCGATGGTCTAGGTATATAAAAGAATTGCGAAATGTAAATACAGAAAGTTTAATAAAAAATCAAAAAAAATGTGGAGTACAAAAAAATAGAAAATAATAATTACATCTCTAAATAAAAAATTGAAACGCTCAAATAAATTTGGTCAACTAGCAAAATTTACAAACTGTAATATGAAATATTTGAAATATTTAAATGAGAATTTAGTGTGAAAATTTACATATTTACAAAAAAATACTCAGTGAAATCTGTGAAAAATGTACTCGACTATAATCACATAATCAAAATGATTTGGCCAAAAAAGGATAACGTATAATCTGTCGACAGAAACTAAACCTCACCTTTACAAATATGATCGGAAAATGGCTATTTCACACATTTACTGTAATGTCTATTTGTGCTGTACTCTTGATCCTGGAAACTCAAAGCCAAATATCTCCAGATAATTCATCAAAAACTGGTCATCAATTGAATCCCATGAAATTAACGGTAATGCAGCACTCAAAACTGCATAAAAAATTATATCTCCACCACAAAAATGCTACAGTGTCGGAAATACAAATACTCCATCCAAAACTTATCTTCTCTGTAGAAAATACCTCATCAAAATCGTTAAATCGGCCCAAACGTAGGAAATTCTTTGTCCAAAAAAAACAACAACTTAATATATTGGCCCAAAAGTAGAACCAGGCTTAAAAGACTAGGCCTAACAGTAACAAATGCATCTTAAAAATGCTCTATAAAAATGCATCATAAAAATCTTCTGCAAGATTCACCATACAAGGGCTACTGTACATACCGTACGTCCTATACATCCTATGCATCCCGTACGTCCCTTCACAACGAAGGGTTACCTAATCCTTAAAAATTTGAGACATCATTGTGTCTTCTCGATCGCATTTTGCGCCAGGTAATATATCACTCGACCATCCTATACCAGACACGAAAAATTCGTCCAGCCAACTTAAAGGAACGCCATTTTTAACCTTCAAAATCGCACAACGGCGAGGCAACGGCTTGCGCTCACTCCCAGACGGCAAGAGCTCTCTCCCGCGTTCGCTTGAAAACTCTACCACTTCTCAACCCCCACTTGAACCAGAGTCGCATTGAAGAAACTAAGGCCGTCGACAGGAGGGGATTAAGAGAAATTACGAAATAGAGGATACGCATTAATCTAATAGGTTTTTTTAAAGAAAGTATTTTATGGATGGAATCAAAATTAACAGACTTTGTACTGTGCTAACAACAAAAAAATATCGTCCTGGATATCGCCGGCTTAGCGAAAAGTCGAACAGACAACGGACAAGATACTCGAGGAGGCACCAGAATGATAAGTAGTTCAGAGAACCTACAAAAAAACAACTCTAGCCACAGGAACTCCACGGTTATACAGGTACATAATCTCCATCAACCAAATCATAAGACAAGTCAAGAGGCTACAATTTCTTTTACACGTTACAATATAGTACAGGTAGCAGGCAGATACTCATTTATGATCCTGATAGGTGACAGATCTGCATATGCGAGCCTCGGTTTATCTCCAAATACCATATAGGGGAAATCATTGTCCTATCCCTGGGTCCTGTCGAAACTTACCATCTCTTCTTCGTATCCCCCCATATCACGATCGTTCTCCGCTGTAACTCATCGGGAGTGCTTGCCCTCTGCATCGATTATTTCCATCGGTGCGAGTAGCGGTTGATGTGAGCTTGCTCTGCCGAGGTGTAAGTTGCAGTGGTAGATCTGGAGCCAGTCCCTTCGGGCCTTGATCAGAAAGTACGCAGTGAATGCAGAGTTCGGAATCTGCATCGCCCCGGGCGTGTCCAATCCGTCCGTGTATTCCGGGATTGGCCAAGTGTCGGCTAGGGCTCAGAGAACTGGGTTAGAAGTTTATTTTGAGGGTACACCCGTTCCTAGTCCGGGCAACCCGCCACACTCTGTACGAAGCGCTGGTAACTTTAAAGTATGAGAACAAGTCAGGGAAATAACATGATAGAAAACGGCCATCATGCCCAATAAGCAGACTTAGAAATAAGCATTGAACCGCAAAGGACGCTAGCGTTGGAACGCCTAGAGAAGCTTACCAACGAGCTACAAGAGATAAAGACCAAGACAAACAATGTAGTAATTACACTCAGGAGGTTTAAAGAACTGGAAGGGGGTGGCAAGCTATGCAACAGCAGCCTCTCTGTGGCACACTCAAGAAAAGCAGTGAGCCACCTCTATCAACCGATCAAACCGATCCTGAGACAGCGGAAGATATGGAGACAGAAGCCGCTGGTGACATCGAATCTGTCGCCGAAGACGAGCGAGAGAAAAAGTCCACTAAAAGGAAGTATCGGACATCCCAGGACGCTATAGACAAGCGGGTGAAGAAGAAAAGGGACAAACCTCTTTGCTCAAGCAATCCACACAGAACTCTGGCGACAAGAAGAAGGAGAACATACCACAATGGGAAGTGCTGCAATCGAGGAGGGATAGACGGAAGCTAAGCAAAGAGCAGCAACCGAAGCCAACGACTAAGCAGTCTGCACAAAGACCCAAAGAGAAAAAGCGAAAATACTCGATCAAACCAAATGAGCTGATCATCCGCTCGGCTGATCCGGCCGAGTATGTCAGCCGGATCAAGAAGGATAACCAAGTTTGTTCTACAGTAGACAAGATCCGGAAAACAGTCACTGGAGACATGCTGATCACGCTCACGAGGGAGAACGCTGACAGGGGCAAGGCCCTACAGAAAACAATTAAGGGCATCCTCAAGGACGACGCCAAAGTCATCAGTAAGGGGAATAAAGAAGATTTCAGGCAGCTATACAGAGGGTAGCTGGAGATGAATGTAAGATACCCCTGGAGGCGGTCAGAACACTGCATTCGGCTTATAGAGGCACCCAGGTGCCATTGTAAGACTAGCAGAATAGACAGCGTAAAAAGTACTTGGTGAGCGTGGTAGGAAAGGACTAGTGGATAGACCAATAAATGCTACAAATGCTCACACTTTGGACATCTTGCTGACTAATGTAAAAGCAAAGAGGATCGGTCTAAGCTCTGCATTAAATGCGGGCAAGCCCTATATGCTGAATAGAATAGCACCAAAAATGTTGCCCACTATGCTGGAACTAGCAGATGTCCAGTTTATATAGAGGCAGTCATGAAGCTGAAGATCAGACAAGCATGAAGATACTACATCTAAACCTCAATCACTGTGAGGCTGCGCATGATTTACTTATGCAAACCATGCGCGAATTAAAGCTAGATGTAGTATTAATAGCAGGGCCGTACAAACACATCAACCATGGGGAAAAGGACAGTACAGCAAAAGCTCATTTGGACTTGCGGAAAACATCCTTTCCAGAGCGTGGCAAATAATAGACAAGCAGGGTTTGTGGCTGCATGGATAGACGAAATTCGATTCTACAGCTGCTATGCGCCACCTAGTCTAACCATTGACGATGATGCGAAGCAGCATTATCCAGTGGCAATAGCCGGCAACTTCTGGGCAGTGGACAGGGGCAGCAAGTAAACTAATGCACGAGGAAATGCACTACTGGAGGCTATGACTATGTTACATGTGGTTCTGCTCAACACCAACCAACGTTCACTAGAGCAAATATGAGCTCCATAGTAGACCTCACTTTCGTTAGCAGCGGTCTTATTAGGGGTGACTTCTATTGGAAGGTGATGGAGATATACACAGCCAATGATCACAGTGCAATACTCTGGTAAATATTAAAAGACCAGAACGCCAGACGAGCAAATAGGCCAACCAATGCGATCGGGTGGACAGCCAAAGCATTTGACCCGAATGCCTTCGCAGTAGCCTTGAGTGGAGACCCAATCAACGCTGGGTATGCCGAGGAGAAAGCAAAGGAGCTAATGAGGAGAGTTGCCCAGGCTTGCGACGCGAGTATGCCTCCTAAACGAGGCATGAGACAACATCCGTCTCTACACTGATGGAACAACCAATTCAGCTGTTTACGCAAAGAGTGCTTTAGAAGAAGACGAATATCTCAGCGTGGCTACCGACCACCTGACGCTCCAGAGCTGGTAGCACAATACAAAAAAGCACGTTGGAAACTGAAGAAGGCCATTAAGGATAGCAAAAAAGGGATGCTGAAAGGAAATAATTGACGAACTAGACAAAGACCCGTGGGGTAGGCCATACAAGGTGGTCATGGCCCACCCAAAAAAAAAACAATTAATGTCAATGTCGTCACAACATGTTCACATTTATTACGTTACCACGCCATTTCCTCAACAACGTGAATTTGACTACCCGCCAGCGCAGTGTGACCCGGAAGAGATCTCACCTAGTACGACGGACGAATTGATAGAGGCGTGTAATCGAGTGGGGAACAATAAAGCACCACGATTGGACAGAATTCCAAACCTCGCTCTGAAAATAGCTATCAGAAAAGTGCCATCATTGTTCATTGTGGAAACAACAACGATTCGCACTACTTCCTAAGGGGAATAAGCCACCAGATGAACCGTCATGGTATCGGCCGCTCTGCATGCTGGATATAGCAGGCAAGATACTACAACCAGTTCGGTTTTCGGAAAAGGCGATCAACGCTAGACGCGATAAATCTTGTTGTCACAACAGCCAAGAATGCGATCGCCGGGACCAGATGGAAGGGTGGTACGAAGAAGTATTGCCTGGTGGCTGCTGTGGACATCAGGAACGCCTTCAATTCCGCCAATTGGGACTGTATAATGCGGGCCCTTGAAGAAAAAGTACCAGGATACCTACGTAGAATAGTTGCGAGCTACTTTACAGATAGGCGTCTGAAATACAACACAAAGATTGTCACAAAGGACTACAGAATAACTGGAGGAGTACCACAGGGCTCAGTCATATACGACGTGCTACTGAGGCTTTCCCTGCCAGAAAATGTCAAACTGGTAGCATCTGCGGATCATGTAGCTATGGTGTAGTGGCAAAAACTCTTGAAGAGATAAATCTCTCGTTTGACAGCACGTTCCAGAAGATCAGCCAGTGGATGAGTAAGACGAAACTGGAGTTGGCAGAGCACAAAACCGAGATGGTGCTAATTAAGAACAGAAAGCAGATGGAATCCATCACACTGGAAGTCGATAACATCAAAACCGTTTATTCGGTATCTGGAAGTGACGTTTGATGCCCGACTTAATTTCAACCAGCAAGTAGAGAAGTACAGAGTAGAAGGACATATGGCTGGCCATTTGGGCTGAGGCCCTAGAAGTCAAAGAAACAAGAAGAAGGGTCGCATAAATATATCGACTAAGTGTCCTGAGAGTGACTAGTACTTTCCGCACTGTTTCTGAAGACGCGGTTTGCGTTATTGCCGGAATGCTGCCTATTCGAGTGCTAGCTGAAGAACGGCAAGTCCTCTATCAGCGACAAAAGTCATCTTCGTCATGTCCTGATGAACTCAAAACTGAGGAACGACAGAATAGCATACGCCGATGGCAATCGCAGTGGGATGCGTCAGAGAAAGGAAGGTAGACGAACTGACTTATACCGCGATGATGCTTGGCTGAACCGAAATCATGGAGAGGTCAACCACCATCTGACACAGATGCTTTCAGAACATGGCTGCTTCCGAGCATATCTCCATCGCTCAAAAGGGATGATGCCCCGGAATGCTCGTCCTGCCCCGGAGTTCTTGAAAACGTATTTTTCATGTGGCCTCATTTTAACTTGCAACGTGATGAATTGGAAACTATCCTTCAACAAACTATTCAGGGAACTGGTCCTGCCGGATACGTAAATGTATTTTTACCAACCTCAAAAAAAAACATACATACATAGAGTGTTAAAAGCATTACCCATTTTTTGCTTCGCCGTAGTCGGGTAAAAACTAATTAATGAGTTTTGACTGCCTGAATTTAGAATGAGCGCGAACAATTGCAGGGGCCCAGTATGTGTGTAGAATTGTACTTGGGCTGTGGCAAGTAAAACATTCCCAGAATTCAAATTCAACATTGTTTCCTGAGGTTTTGAGCAGGTAATGGTTGTTTAGGATTGTCGTGAGATACACGAATATTGTTTGTACCATTTTGCTTATTTGCAGATGGAGAACTAGTTTCTCTTTTTTCATCCTTTTTCGAGAGATGTAGCATAGTATATGATGCCTTTGACCACACACTTAACATGCATTAGACGATGAGCACCTAGCAACATAATGCTTATTATTGTTGTCTTTTACTTGGTTGGTAATTGCAACTGAGTTCTTTGATCATTATTGTCAGATCCTGCACTACTACTAGACAACAGTATATTGTATGATCGAGTGGGTGAAGAAATGTGAAGATGCAGCTCTCTCACGAGTGTCATCCTGTATTGATTAATTTTCAAGAGTGTGACATTTGTTCTGAATAAATTTAAAAAAATGCTCTGTAGGAACATTTTCTTCATTGACAAAAGCCTCCTCAAAAGATTCAATAAATTTACTATTAATGCATCAAACAAAAGATCTTTTCCTACCTTCAAAGTAAGCAAAGAATTAATTATTGAACGTGTTTCTTTTGAAAACTTTTGTAGTTGACTCAAGTTACATTTCTTAATCATATCATTATTCATTAATTTTAAAAAATGTACATTTATAACATTTTTTAAACTTTTGTATCTAGTATCTAACAAATCTAAAGCTATTTTGAAGTTGTTGTCTATTACATCTAATTGATAAATTATTGATAGAGGTTCACCTGTCAGTTTTTCTGTGTTTGGCTCTAAAAGATATATTCAAAATCAATGCGCCGAAAAGTTCTCAAAATGCTTTGTAATTTAAACAATTTCCATCAAATATTGGTATTTCAATGCTGGAAAGTTTTACATTTCTTTTGGACGTGCTAGATATGTTTACATTCTGTGAAGCAGCTAAACCTAATTTACTAATAGATTCTCTAATCAGACTACAAATATGGAAATAACTATCTTCAATTTCAAGCCTGTCTATAATTTGTTTCCCAATTTCTTGAGTCTATACTTGAATTATATCTTGAATTTCATTATATTTACTATAATTCTTTTCTAACATGTCTAATTTCATTTTAAATTTGATTTGAGTTTCTAAATTTCTTGGGTCAGCTATTGGTTATTTTTGTTATACAACCCTCTTGGAGTCTTCATTGTTTGAAAAGTTCCTCCATCTTTGCCGACCACTATTTACAATATTTCCAAATCAGCAACAAACTACACTTAAAAGTTTTTAACTTACAAATTTGTCTCCTTTTAGTAGCATTTTTACTAACTTCTTCACAGGTGTTTACAGTTAGGAAGCTTTTTCTTGATCCAATGGGAATACGAAAGGGTTTTGTTCAGTATCCGGCTCACCTGGACCATAAATACAGAAGAGTTTTCTTCTATCATTTTCTGTCTCGTGTGGACTATGACTATGGAAGTTTAAACAACAGCGCAAATAGTCACAGGCGAGGCAATGACAATATCGGGAGAGCCAGGTGTAGTGTTAGAAAGACTAAAGAACGATATTGCAATAAACTTCGTGGTTTCATAAATAAGTTCAAAACTGATATTCACTTTCGCTTTCTAGAACTTCATTTACACACTATTTACCACAGCTGATCGTTCTGAAAACAATTCACACGGAAAAATGAATTCAATTAACTACGTAAAATGTCCTTTATAATTAATATCGAATTTTCTTCGTCATTTTGGATGGCTATTTTGCTGTTGGTAGAGTGTTCGACGTCAACGCTTTTTTTTGCTCCATAGAAGATTCCGGATACTGCCGTTTATATTATCCCAGACGGTTAATGTTTTATTTCATTGGAATGACAAATGTAGGAGGTGTCTCCAGAGACGGCGACTATACATTTTATAACACTGATCCTGATTAGAAACATTCTCTCCATGGTAGGGAACGAGTCGATCCAAATGTACCACCTTCATCTTACCTCTTGGGTTCTGATGGATATGACAACGTCATTGATCCTCTTGATCACCTCGTATGGACCATTCCAGGCGGGTGTAAGCTTAGCTTTGAAGACTTGCCTTTGTTCCTTTGGCGGGTTGTATAGCCAAACCTTGCCTCTCTCTTGGAACCCGACTGAATTTGCTTTGAGATCAGAGCTCGTCGTCATCCGATCACTGGTGGCCAACATCTGCGTTCGTGTATTGCCAGCATGTTATGTCGGAGTTGATTGGCATAATCGCTGATATCTTGGGCCTATTCTTCTCCGGAGCCAAAGGCCAAATCGCAAGGTAATCTCAGCTTTATTTTATTTTTCCCCCTCTCAGACTCGGGAAATGGACCGGCGACATCAATGGCAATTCTTTCAAATGGGACGCCCACATTCTACTGCTGCATTCTGCCCTTCCCTTGGTCTGGGTCTTCGGGCCCTTACTGGCTGCACAGATTTCACATTTTCGGCACCAAGCTCTGATGTCGTTGAAGTAATTTACCTAGTTGGCGAATTTTATCCGAGGTTGTATTCATGCCCAGATGACTTCCGGTAATCCCATCATGTACTTCGGTCAGAATAGCTGGTACCTTTTTTCTTTGGGACTACGAGTTAGGCTATTTTAGGACGTCCGAGTATCTAGCTACCTCGTCCTATCGCGGCCTGGTTCAATGTCTGGATCAGCTATTTGGTCCTGGATGCACTGTTCTGTTGTCCAGTCTTCATTGGTCTCCACTCGGATCTGTCGGATGGAGATAGCCTCTCGCTGTTCCGTCTTCAGACAATGTCTGTATTCTACTCTACAGGGTCTTCTTGACAGAGCATCGGCATTATTATGCAAACAGCCGGCGCGGTGTTCGATCTTGAAATCGTATTGCTGTAATTTCTCCATCCATCTGGCCAGTTGTCTTCATGTCCAGCAGCCATTTGAGGGCGGGATGATCTGTTCGGATTAGGAAATGACCACCATAGAGGTATTATTAATAATTATTAAATAAAAAACTCTGCAGTGCAATTTTCCTGGTCAAGGTCATTTTTTTAACTAGTAAGAAAAAAGAGTCCGATATGCGATGTCGCATTGACAATAATTTACTTAACGTATATGTTGTTATAACTTGGTTATAGTCATAGACCATTGATTTACAAGAGTTTTCTGTTTGATTTAATGTGAAGTATGCACTCATACTGTTTACACCCTGTATATATTTTAGGCAAATAATAAAATGAATAGAATAATAAAATTAATAAAACTCCTTGCTGCTGGTGAATAGTTCTTGAGGGTCTTTATAGTAGATAGAATTTGCTATAGTAGGTACCCACTATAAAAACTGCACTTTGTAGTACGGCACTCAAGTATACAATTCATTTCCGTTAACCGATCTACACAGATGTGGCGGTCTTTAACGCGTCTTTCGATTTACGATAACTTACAACCGAACAACGGAGATTTTACTAGGCACATTAAACACGACTTATTTATTTCAAATTTGTTTTTAACAATTTTTGTTCGGATTTATTCCAGGTATTTATATTTGATTTTTACAACGGTTTACCGAGCAGTGACTAGGACTTCTATACCCTTCTAAGGTTCGACACTAAGTGAAGTTAAGGTTTTACAGCGCTGCGAAACGAATACTATTCTTCAGTATTTTTAATCATTTTTTCTTTTTTTATGATACTCTTTTTAATTATTGATAATACAATGAACAAAGCAGGGTCAACTGTTTTGTTGAGGAACAACGCCGTTCCACTTACTAACTCTGGATCTTTCTGGGGGGTTTTCAGAAAGTTTACCCATATGGAGAAACAACAAGTTATCCACAATGACGTCTCCGTACATAAAACCTGACGGACAATATAATTGTTCTGCTGTTCGTCCTTTTGATGGTTTAAAAAATACATTTAATTGTTTTTTACCAAGTACTGTGAGCAAGATAAGTAAGTCAATATCTTAAGCTACAACAGTAACTGAGTCAAATAAGTTGAAGTTTTGAGAAACTAAAATGAGTTTGTGTTTCTCATCACCAAGAATTTTCTCGTGTGTTAAGTCGTGTTCTTGTTAAATTTTATTTCTGTCGACTAGTGTTTTTTCGTGCAGCGCAAACGCTCCCAGACATTGTTTCTGCGACACAGGGGTCGTCTGGGTAGCAGTAAAATACAATGCTTGCAAAGACAAAAGTTATAGATAATTTTATTTGCAACAAAAAATGTTAAATATATTTTTTTTGGGAGACCTATAGTTTGTCAGATAAACCATAGAAACCATTTGGACCCCTTTTTCCAAGATGGCGGTAACTTTACACTAAGCCCTCTTGATATTTAAGAAATAAAATTGAGCCCACTGACAAATGCATTTTGTTAATTTTGAACTATGATATTTGTAAATACAACTAATGTTGTATAATCCTTTATCTCTGCCTGTCTTTATTTCTTTTAACTATAACTATTCATTTCATCTTCAGTATCTACTTCATGCGGTCCTTCATAACGCAATAACAACTTCACACATTGTTGATGTTTCCAGTTCCTCTGTCGTAGATTTCTAACAATTACAATATCTCCTTTTTTAAATTTAGACTTCTTTTTATTATTCATTTTCCTCACATATTTTCTAGCTGCTTTCTCTATATTCTTATTCACCTTCTCTAAAATCTTCTTATACTCTACAGGCTTAATAAATATCCATAGTCTTTCTGGATGTCTTCCTCTCATAACAATTTCTGGTGCATCTTCAATTACATTATTATGAGTATTGTTGATAACCCATTCCACTTGACTTAATTGTTGCTTCCATCTGGCATGTCGTTGTATATAATATATTCTCAAATATTTAATAACCTCGCTCACATATCTTTCCGCAGGATTTGCATTCGGATATCCTATAGCAATAAATATTCTATCTGACTATATTTTAAAAATTGTAAAAATCTTGAATTTTGAAAATATGTCACGTTATCTAGTATTATTGATTGTGGTTTTCCTACTTTTGCAGAATATTGGTTTAACGCTCTATTCATTTGTGTTACATTTGTTCTTTTACTTGGGCATAACTTAATAAATTTAGAAAAATATTACTAACAAAATGTGTTTATACCCATCTCATGTTTCTATTAAATTATCAATATAATCAATCACCCTACCTGTAAAAATTTGTTTGATCGAATAGATCTAGGAGTATTTATGTTTTGAAAATTTTTACGCTTTCGTCGTTGACACATGTCGCATGTTCTGGTTATGTCTTTACATAATTTTAAATCATTTCTTGCAAAATAACTCACTCTAAACATTTTTCATAACTTTCTTACATATGTCCATACAAACCATGTAACCATTTAAGTTCTTGATCTATGAGAATGTTCACTTCCATCTTAATACACTGTTTTCTCTATAACCATCTACTCTGCTTAAAGCACCAGCAACTATATTTTTCTCTTTAATATTAAATGTATATTCTTGCATTAATAGAGACCTTCTATAAATCCTGCTCTTTCCATATTTGTCATTTAAAATATGTGTCAAAGCTAAATTGTGTATCAATTTAAAATGTATTTCCTAATAATATTAACCTTAAGTTTGCGAAGCAAAATATGATACTAAGCAATTCTAATTCTGATATCAAATAATTCATCTCGAGTTATTTTGTTACCCTGGACAAAAATATATTGGATATTCTTTCCCATCATATCTTTGGATTAACATTTCAGCTATTCTATTTTTTGATGCGCCCGTTTGCAAAATAAACTTCTCTTCATATTTCGGATGAAATATTTTCAATTCTTTAATAAAAAAAAATTTTATACTTTTAAACTCTTTTTCATGTTCATCTGTCCATACCCATTTTACATTTTTCTTCAGTAATTGCATTAGTTTTTTTGGGACAAATCAGGAATTAGTCTTGTAATATCCTATGACTCCCAAAAACCTCTTAATTTTTTTAATTTTTTCGGTCTAGGATACCCTTGTATTGCTTTTATTCTATCTTCATCCATTTCAATCCCTTGCTTTGTAATTTTGAAACCCAAATAAATAATTGAATTAAATCTTGAAAGAATTGGCATTTTTCAACGTTTATCTTTATACCTGACTTGTCTAATTCCTGTATTACTTTTTTATATGCTCCATGTGTTTTGTCCGAGAAAATATTAAAATGTCGTCTATATAATGTAATACAAATTCAAATTTATCCAAAATATAATGTAATACACGATACACAATAAGTCCTTTCAAGTTTCGAAAATTCACGACTCTAGTATTGGATCACGCTCTCTTCAACGTCTTGCACATGGTGTTGGGGTTGCCGGACTGTGTAGAAAAATGCTAGAATTGGGCTGTATAATGCCAAATCTACCACCTTATTACGGCCCACGTGGTAGACCTTGACACCAGTGTGCACGGCAGCTTCAGTGGAGACGGGAGTGGGCCAATCCAACTGTAAGTTAACTTTCCAATGTAAAGATGTGATGGGCGCCACATTCTCTGCCTATTTACCCCAGCTAACCGCCCAAGATAACCTACCAATCCTCCGCGGCTACAAGGATTCTATAGATAAGGGCCCCATGGCTAATAAAACCTCAGTATATTGTCAGTTATGTCACAACAATCCTACTTCAATAAAACTCTTAATAAAACAATAAACAATTTAATGAACTTGTAAATTATCTCAATACAATCCTGCCAAAATGTCAATCAAATGAATCTAGATAAAATAAACAAATCCTATCAAAAGCATTAAGCAAAATATTCAGATGTTTTTGTGATCCGTAAACAAGCACAATATATCTAAAATCAGAAATGAGATATGTAAATGAGCAATATTTAAAATAATTTCAAAGTCAATAATGACATCTTCAACTGTGAATAATTCCAAAATTATACCAACTTCAATGAACGTAATGTTATTCTGAAATCTGAAGCCAAAAATTTAGTTACTGCCAAAAGTGTTTAATTACATTTAAACTTCATGAAAAATCAATTATTATTTCATAAATCTGGAAACAAATATTATCTTTAAAACATCCAAAATGAATCAATTAATAGGTCGACGTTTCGAGCTCTCACGACACTTTCACAAAATACCAAATATTATAAATATCTAATAAATCAATACACATGTTTAGTTTAGTTTATTTATTGGTAAAGTATTACAACTGTGTGTTTTTACAAGTCAAAGGTACACAAGTATGAAATGTATTAAATATGTATACAAAAGAATATATAAAATGTTATTAAAATGGTAAGAAAATAAAAATGTCCTATTTACTAATATATAGACAACAATGTAAGTAGAATAGCTAACGTGGTACTGGGACACTTTTCATGTTTTAGTTGAAGATGGCATGAGGGGGTTACCACGAGATCACATAACTAGATGTGTCATGTCTGCTGAAGAATCAGCAATAACCAGTAGGTGACAATTATATCTGTGACACTTTGATTTTTATTAGGTGACATTAATATTTGTGACACTTTTAATTAGGAAATATTTGTAAAACTTTTTAATTGTCAAGACAAGTGTCATCAAAATTTGTTTTATTGAGACATTTGGTGAGAAACTTTAACAATTAACATTTGGAGACAAGTGTCAGCTAAATGTAACTCTTGATGCGAGCAACATCTAAAACACGCAGATCATGCGTGATGTGCATGATATTTAAACACTCAGTTCACTAATGATGTGTATGACTTTAATATTATTGTTTAACTTATGTGTAGACTGGGATAATGTAAATTAATTTTATCAATACATTTAGTATAAAAGCGAGGTAATAAATAGTCAACAGAATAGCAATAAATAATATAAAGTGCCTCCAAAATATATGTATGTTAGATGGGAATTATTAGAACGTGCTAGAGCGAATAATGTTGAAATTGAAAATGGTTATACATCTAGTGAGCCTGAGGAAGAAGAAGAAGAATTACCGTGGCTGCAAGGAGAAAGAGACCAAGTGAATATGTTGAGTGATAGTGATGATACCGATAATGAAATGATTGATAATGACAGTGACAATGATATAATGGACAATGATTTAATGAACTATGACAGTGACAATGATATGATGGGTGATAGTGATAGTAACTATGTTACAGATAGTGATGCAACAGAGATAACATCTGATTGGGAATTCCAAGACATTAATGATGATTCTGGAGTATGGTTTTAAGTTCTACTTATCACTAAGAAAATAAAAATGTTTTTATCATTTAACTTATTTTTATTAGTAAGAATGAATTATAATTGTTGTTTACATATGTTAATAAAATTTTCAATATCTGTCAACTTTACAAGACCCTCTTCAATTTTAGAGAAATCGTCTTCCATCCCTAAGGCGATAGTCAACTACCTTTTCCAAATTTAATATAGGTAATGTGAGTTTATCTTCATCATATATCTGATAGAATTTAAATTGATTATCAGGTTCATAATAATAGAAACCATCATAGTAATGGCGATGATGAATATGAATTGGTAAAAAATCTTTATGTGTAATAATATTTTCAGTCTTCATTGTAGGTGTAAATAGTTTAAAAATGTTTGAACATTTTTTACATTGTGTAGATTTTAAACTGACATCATTATTGAAACACCAAATAAATTTGAATTCTTCTTTACATGTTTGACAATTTACTTTGAGTGTGTACATTGTAACGACTGAACTGCAACTGAAAGTCTCTAAATTAATTCATTTCTTTTATTACATCTATTTAATTCCTGAATACAACTGGTATAATTCCACTGTAATAACGCAACATATGTATGTGTTGTGGAAATATTATTAGATGATGTAGGTGTAGTGCAGGGGGAACTCTAAATCTTAGTTCAGCATACTTGGATGCCCATATGTCGCTATCTGCTTTAAATCCTGCACTGAGCGAAAGACATGCGGCTAAATCTGATCGAACTTCAAGTAGATTTGTTTTAGATTCATTTAGAGAATTTTTTAGAGCAATTAATTCATTTAAAGTAGCCATATGTGTTTCCTCCAACTGTTTTATGGTTGCTTGATACTCTGTTTCACTTTTCATCATGCTAAGGGTGGTGGTCGTGTTCTCGTTTTCAATTAATGATTCAGATACTGCTGCTACAAAATTACCAGTTTTATTTCTTAATTCTGTTATGTTTACTTGTCTTGTAGAATATAGCTTAAATTCAGGATACTTTGATAACAGTTTACTGAAACTGATTTGTAAAGAAGTTTGGTTTGCCAACTCATGTGTTATATATAAGCTTCCATTATGTGGTGAGTATTCAGAGAAAAACACTTCATTTCCAATAACAATACCCAGTGAACATAAATTAAGAATAATGTTTATAAACATTTTTATTATTATTTATTCTTCGTTTAATAACCACAACGCGCACTGTTGACAAGTACTACAATATTTATATTTCGATCTTCTTGGTTTATTTTGGGTGAAACTTCTTGTTGTATTTCTTGCGCACTGTAAAGTTACAATAGTAAAGAGTACACTTTCACTGTTTCTAAAACAATTTGTACAAGTATAAGAAATGGATACGTTCATACTGTTAATTTAATAGACTGTATTTGATATTTATTTAAGATTCCCCTCCCCTCTTTTATTCTTAGAAATAGAGTTGCGCTTTTACAAAAATTGTAATGGGTTAAAACAAACAGTTATTATTATTTTTCTAAATATTTTTATTTTATTATTATATATTTTACACTGTTCTTACAACATTAGTTAAAGAATTATATTTTACAAGACGATCATGACGAATGAGACAATATGCAGTAGTTTTTTCTGGTATATTTTTGCTTGTTTCAAGTTCTAATCTGACATCAACAGCTCCACCTTTAATGATATCTATTTGTCGGCTACAGTCAATTACAAATAATGTGATTTGTTTGGAAAAGTCTTCTGGTGTTATAGAAACTTGAATGAATTCTCTGTTATAATAAACCGCTTGGAAGTTGGCAAACATTTCATAAAGTGTTGCAAAATTCTTTTGATCAAAATTGAGATTTAAATTATCATATGGGTAAACTTCAGAATTTAAATACAATTTTATATTTGTGATGTTACAGTGATCAAATTCTGACATGGTCTTGTGAATATTGTTTTTTCGATCAGTATGGAATGCTACAATAACAAAACGAGGTTTTTCCAGCTGACTTGTCGTTTTCACTGCCCATGTATGTTTTTGACTTTTCTGTAAAAGTGGATACTCTAACAACTCCCAGGAATGAAAGCCGATAGGTAAGTCTTTTCCACGTTCTATATATTGTAAAAATTGAATTTTGTGGGCATCAGATAATGACACATGAGGTACTTTCCAAACAACTTTATTTAGTTGAACTCTTGGTTTTTCTGCAGCTACAGAACTAACTGCGGCATTGGTGTCTGTATTGGCACGTACCAAAATTAAATTTTGACTTGCTGAAATCACTAGACGACGAAAATCCTCACAAAAGCCAAGCAGTAATTTTAGAGGAATGCATACTGCAAAATTTCCATTAGCATCACACATATTTGGAGTACCTTCCAGATTCCATCCTGCATTATACCATCGAATTATTCCATTTTTTGAATATGATAGATAGGTTTTAATCGTTGATGTAATTCCAGGATTTCTGGTTCGATCTACTACTGTTCCACCAAGTTCGTAACGAATTTCTTCAAAGAGGAAAGCAAAACCATTATTAATGAATCTTAATGTTGGGCTATACTTATTGTCTGAGTTTAATAGTTTTCCTTCTAGGTACAGGAAACTTTGAGAAGGTAGAGTGTACACGTCTTGAGTTTGTATAGGAATTCTTATCTCATCATTATTGAAAAATGTAGTATTTGCATAAGGTGTGTAGGAATGATATTCAAAATTGGTTATAGCATTATCCACAAGCACATTATCAGCTACTCGTAGTATGTTAAGCGTCATTTTTTTGTTTAAAAACACACCGGAACAGACAGAAAAGTTTTTCAAGTCTTACACTTATATTTAATTTTATCCTGCAAATGAATGTTTTGAATTGCCCCCTCTTTGTAGTCTTCTTATTTTTTTCTTCTTTGTGTTTAGCCGTTGTTAAGTGTGTACCTTAAAACCCAATGAAACTAAAAACTGTTTATTGATAGGTGTTAACTGTTTCACTTGTTTCTTGATACTAACGTTTTTATAGTTTGAGTGTGAATATTTTATAGGTTGTTCCTCCTGTTGTGTTAAATAATTAGATGGATTATCGTATATGAAAACCATATTAATTAAGTCGTTTTAAATGTAATCTTATCGTAACAACTTCACTTTTAAAATTAACTAAATTTCCATTTTGATCTTTTATTTTAATAATAATCTCATTTATATATCTTGTATTGATTGGTAGATAAATAACGTTGGTGGGGTTTTCAACAATTTTGTAACCAGGTGGGACATTAGGGTAAAACATGTGTATTAGATGAACTGGCATAACATTACTGAAAGAATTCTGAATTAAATTGCATTCAATGCAAATAGCATTTACTTTTGAAATACTGATTGGATAATCTGAATAGTGCCATTTTTTAGGTTTTAATTTTCTATTTTTAAATCCTAATAAAGGACCAATGGTGTTAGATTTCTCAAAATCAATTTCTTTGTTACATTTTATTTCACATTTAAATGTGTTATGATTAGCTCTCAATATTAAAACAGGTTTTTCTATTTTTTTTTATTTTTCTTATTGTCATCTTTTTCCACAGGTTTCACATTTTTCTGAATAGCTTGTTGTGATGATAATGTAGGTGGTACAGCTGTCTCCCTTTGTTGTTCTTCACGATCAGCTAGCAAAGTGTGAAACGTTTTTTCAATATCTTGTATTTCATAAGTGTCCACCGGTAAATCTAATTTTATATCGTTAATATAAAACTTGTTGTTGGTTTCATCAATATTTGAGATGGTATTAAAGGTCATAAAATCAATTAACCCCATCACATAAGTATCATCATCTTCTAGAATAATTGGTGGGTAAATCTTGTTACTGAGAATAGAAGCACGTTCAGAGAACGTAAATGTATATGAAGATATCTTAATCTGTCAATGGTTATTAAATAACTAAAACTATTGATATGATTTTATTAAATATATTCACTTAAATATTTTTTACTATTTATAATTGAATTAATATGACTAAGTTCCTTTTATTGAGATAAAAAATATAAACATAAGTGTCCACAATTAAAACTGTTATAGTTTTGAAATGTATTATAATTATATACTATTTTACACTGTCCAGTTGAATTAAAATATTTTAAAACTTCTAATGGAGGTTTAAGATTACCAAAACTATCAAAATAGGATATTTGTCTATCATTTTTCTTGTAAGCTGTCCAATGAGTTCCAGGACCTGTATTAGAATCTAAATTGATAATACCTCTTTCAGTTTTATAAATTTTCTTAGGTAATTTATCTCTCATGAATACACCTCGAAAATTTGGAATTTGCCATGATTTTACATATCTAGCTAAATCAATATTAGTTATCGCTCGTTGTGGTAGCTTCCTGGAGGATATAAAAAAAGACCATAACCTCTTTTATATGGTTGCAAATAAAGCCCCTTTCCACCTATTGCTATAGACTCCATTTTTCTATTATGACGTTTCGCCTCCTCTAATTTTTGTTTTGCATTTCTAGCGTCTGTTATCGTCTTGGCTATGGCTGCCGATCCACCAGCGATACTCCCCAAGGCTGAGAGTCCAGCAAAAATAGGAATAAGAGGTAGCAAACCTCCTGTCTTTGGTATAGGTATGATACGAGGAGTGGTTGACTTCATATGCTTTTTAATTGACTTAGCAGAATTCAAGGCAATTTTTATAGCATTACCTAAGGTGGTAGGTTTCTGTTTCAACACCTGTTTTTTTATATGTCCTATAGATTTTATAAACCCAAAATTTTTTCTCGGTGACTTTGACTTTGTAACTCTTTTTTTTCTTAGTTTTCTTGTTTTACACTTTGATTTTGTTTTACACTTTGATTTTGTTTTAACCATACTTCTCCTCTAGTGCTAACAGTATGTGTCTATCTGAGTGTTTTGCAAATACTAATACAATTTTAAGATTAACAATTTTTATATCAATGAAATCTTGCTGCTTTTTGATTTGGTGAACTATCATTGTCTGAATCACTGTTTTTATCAAGTTTACGTTTTCGATCATGTTCAACAAAATCAAGAGGTTCATCTAAATTAAGTTTTAATTTTTTAGAAGCACTTTCTTCAACTTCATCTATTTGTTGTGGTTTTAGTTTTCGTTTATCTGCTTGAAATTTACCCCTTTTCCTCAGAGGTGCTAAGTGTTCATTTATTTCTCTTTTACGTTTCATATTATATTCAACTTCCATATCAATGTCATCATTACCATTTAGTGGAGGTTTCGATAGTGCATTTAGTTTATTTCCCATCATTTGAGATCGTGGTAATCGTGAGGACTTTTTAGTCTTATCCTTTTTTATTCTAGATGTAGGTTTAGGTTTGATAACTTCCATATCACTACCTCGATCATGTTCAGCAACCTCAAGAGGTTCATCTAAATTAAGTTTTAATTTTTTAGAAGCACTTCCTTCATCTTCATCTTTTTTTGTGGTTTTAGTTTTCGTTTAGCTACTCGAAATTTACCCCTTTTCCTCGGAGGTGCTAAGTGTTTTTCATAAAGATCATCATCATTTATTTCTCTTTTACGTTTAATATTATATTCAACTTCCATATCAATGTCATCATTACCATTTAATGGTGGTTTCGCTAGTTCATTCAGTTTATTTCTCTTCATTTGAGATCGTGGTAGTCGTGAGGGCTTTCTAGTCTTATCATTTTTTATTCTAGATGTAGGTTTAGGTTTGGTAACTTCCATATTACTACCATTCATTAAGTTTATGCTATCCTGTATATTCTTAAGTATACCTTCACTCATAGTTTTAGTTTTTCCCATAAGCTTAAGACATTTTCGAATTGTTTGTTTGTTATTAGGTCGTTTAAAACCCAAACCTAATTTTACTTTGGCTTTCATTGCTCCTGCAACCCCAAGTGCTGCTATACGTTCACCTATAGATGAGTCTTTTGAATGAAATCTCTGAATAGCTTTTTCTGCTAATATTTTATCTGCCTTATGACGTAATTTTGTATCACTTTCTTTTTCATAGAATTTATCATCTTTTAAACAGCTAGCATCTAGCAGATTTGTTGGTAGACTTCCTTGCAACAGACGTTGTTTAAGTTTTGTTCCCGGTCCGCAATAATTATAACCTGGTATATGCATTTCAAATGGTAAAGTATTTATAGCTGAATTTAATAAACCTTGACCTGAATATAACTTCATGATGTTATTTCATTAACTATCAACTTAAAACTAACATATATTATTTATTTATGAATATTTATCTCATTTTATAGTAATGTGTCAAAGAATGAGGGTGGTAAAACAAAAAACTTCTTTAGCTATTGAAAATGATAATTTTAATAGTATTTATGATAATAAAAAGCATGGCCCATTGTTTCCGTCAACTGTGAGGTGTATTCTGGTGGGACCAAGCAATTGCGGTAAAACCAATGTTATGGTTAATCTAATTGAACACTTGAATGGACTGAGATTTGAGAATGTTTATGTTTATTCAAAGTCCTTATATCAACCTAAATATATTTATTTAGAGAAGTTACTAAAGCCAATACAAGGTATCGGTTATTACCCGTTCAATGCTAGTGAAAATATTCTACATCCTACATATTTAATGATGTGGCTTGTGACAATCAAGATGTTTATACGTCAATATTTCTCTATGGAAAGACACAGTCTAGTGGACTCGTTTTATCTGTCTCAAACGTATGCGAAGGTTCCAAAACATCTCATTCGAGATAATGCAAATTTTTTGGTTCTTTTCAAACAAGATGATTTAAATTTGAAACATGTTTATAATGATCATATTGGTAGTGACATGTCGTTTGAACAGTTTAAAAGCTTATGCGGTCTGTGTTGGTACAAACCATATGGATTTTTATGTATCTCTAAAGACAGCAACATCAATGAGGGACGTTACAGAAGAGGTTTTGATCACTATATATGTTTTGAATAAGACAATGAATTTCAGTATAATAATTAACATCATAAGTGTAAGAGATATCAGAAACTGATTGAATTAAATCAATAGCGGATAATAGCAGATAAAAGCAGATCAAAAGCGGATTGAAAACAGATAGAAAGCGGATTGAAAACAGATAGAAAGCGGATCAAAATGAATCTAGCAGAGAAGGAACTAAAAAAACGTCTTGTACAGAAACGTAGAATTGTAAAAGAAAAATTACAGCTTCTCAAACATGGAGAAATTGTTAAGGAAAAGTTATTTTCCCCCATACCAAAAGATCTAAAGGACATTGAAAGTAAACTGAGTCACAAGGAAAATAAAATGGATGGAGCTAGTAAGATGGAAGAAGAGAAAACTTTTTTTAAAACTGAAGATCCTAGTCATGTTGATGAGGAAAAAGATTATATCTCTAACGATGATCTGTATCCATCAACATTTTCACATCAAGCTGAATCATTATATCAGGAAACACCAAAGATTCCTCGCAAACTGTCAACGAGTTTATCCACACCTACAGGGCAGTTACAATTATTACAAGATGAAAATGAAGATCCTAGTGAAAATAAAATGACAATTCTTCAAGAAATCACATCTGATGATGAGATAGGATCATTACATTCTCCTACAACACCTGGACGGTTCACTGATATTGCTGAAAAATCCTATATTGACTATTTAGACCAGTATGATCCTCTACCAAGAAAATATATAAATGACATGTATTATGATGATGACAATAAGGAATTTGATCATAAATATGGTGTCAGATTAGATACTAATACTGAGAAACTAATGATTGGTGACTCAAGATTAGATATTGATGGATCTGATATTATTGTTCAGAAGAAACGATATCGAGGTAGTATAGGGTTATATGAACTATTGTTTAAAAAACAACCGAAACACTACTCTAAAGAAGATGAAGATAATTATAAACAAATTGTTGCAAAAACTAATGCTCATAGACGTTACTATAAACCAAATAAGCAAATAGATGGTAGTAAAATGAAAAAATATAAAAAAATTATTGCTCCTATGGTGACAGGGAAAGGAATTTCTATGTTGGTGAATAATAATAAAATCGATTACATTCACTGGGATGATCCAAACGAACTCGTTGATAGATTGCGATTACTTCTCGCTTCTCAACCTGCGGGGCATACAGGTCATACATACGAAATAACATCAATAATAGAGGAACTGAGAGAAGCTCAAATTATTGTTTAAGAAAAAATGAATGATGTTAAACGTCAAATTGTAGAAGAAATACATAAACCAGCAAGAATTAATTTTGAAAGACGTAGGGTGATCATTAAATCTCTAAATGATCTCTTTCAAGCTGATTTAGTAGAAATGATTCCATATGCAAAAGAAAACAAAGGTTATAAATATATTCTAGTAGTAATAAATTGTTTCTCAAAATTTGTTTGGGCTTTCCCACTAAAATCTAAGACAGGTTTAGAAGTTAGCAAAATCATGGAGCAAGTCTTCAAACAGCAAATACCTAAAAATTTACAAACTGATGCTGGTGCCGAATTTTTTAATAATTATTTCAAGAAGCTCATGTCGAAATATAAAATAAATCATTACAATGTATATAGTGAAAACAAAGCTGCAATAGTTGAAAGAGTAAATAGAACTCTAAAAAATATGATGTGGAAAGAATTTAGTTTCCAAGGACATTATAAATGGTTACATGTTTTACCAAAAATTGTTACCAAGTATAATAACAAAAAACACCCAACTATTGCAATGGCTCCAATACAGGTTACAAAGAAAGTTGAAAAAGATCTATTAAACACTGTATATAATAACATAAAAATTTCCCATCTAAAGAGAAAATTTAAAGTAGGTGATTACGTACGTATATCGAAAAAGAGAGGAGTTTTTGATAAAAAATATCTTCCTAACTATTCAACAGAAATATTTTCAATAAAAAAAGTTCAGCTTACGAACCCTACAACCTATTTATTACAAGATGAAAATAATCATAACATTCTTGGTGGTTTTTATGAACAGCAACTACAGAAGGTCAACTATCCCAATACATTTTTGGTGGAAAAAATATTAAAAAGAAGGGGAGATAAAGTGTTTGTCAAATGGTTAGGTTTTGAAAACAAACATAACAGTTGGATAAATAAAACTGATATCCTTTAATAGTGTCAGTTATTAAACACACATTAAAGTGAAAAGACATACTACAAAATGTTTATAGTTGATGTGCAAGGTTTTCAGTATGGTGAAAATAATTTCATCTGTAAAGAAATGGCGATTGTTAATACAGATAATTTATGGCACACTCAACGTTTCATAAAAATATCGAATCCTCAAAAACATTTCAGTGAAACAGTACAGCAGCATTTTAAGTGGCTAACAAGAAATTTACATGGATTAGAATGGAAGAATTATGATGATTTGGAGTATGAGCAGATATCCGAATTTTTGAAGAATTCTATACCATTAGATGTGGTGGTGGTTGTTAAAGGATCTCTAAAAAAACTGTGGCTGCAGAAATTAATTTCGAACAAAATTGTAGATTTATCTGAGGAAGACTGTCCAGCACTTGAAACCTTAAAATCTTTCATGAAATCTAATCATTGTAAGAAATATGTATATAATAATGAACTTAGTTGTGCATTAGAAAATGTTCAATATTTAGCTTATTGGTGTATCTATTGTAATAAAAATGAAATATATGTATAATTTTAATGTATATTTTAATAAATAGATATTTTATTTAAAATTTTGTTTTTGAACTTCATCTTCCAGACGATCCAAAACCTCCTTCTCCCCGTTGAGTATCAGATGATAAATGCTGAAATAAAATGTATATTGAAACAATATGTATATACATATTTGTATATACATTACATACCTCAACTTCCTCCAACTCAGGATAGTAAATTTTCTCACAAATTAACTGCGCTATCCGATCGCCTGGTTTTATGATGAAGGTCTGGCACCCATGATTGAACAATAGTACTTTCACTTCTCCTCGATAATCCTCGTCCACAACCCCAGCTGTTGAAAAAGTGAATCAATATTATTTAATTAATTTATTTTAGTAAAACTTACCCCCAACATCAATAAAATTATGCAAGGCTAATCCTGATCTTGGGGCTATTCTTCCATAGCACCCCTCAGGTAGCTCTATTTTTATCCCAGTTTTAATTAGGGCTCTACTTTGGGGTGGTATATTGTATTCTTCCAAGCTTTTTAAATCGAAACCAGCCGATTTATTGGAAGCTCTTGTTGGGGTGAAAGCTTTTGGGTCCAGTTTAACGTATTTCAACGTTTTGGTGTTATGTCCTTCATTACAGTGAATATTAAGAAAAACTGGAGATGATTATTATTTTAAACATTTTTAAAACCCCAAGGTAATGTATCTGTAGAGATATAATTTACAATTCTTTTATCATCGAACGGAGTTAAAGCAACTTTTCTTTTATTAATATAACACACTTCATGTTTTTTACTTCTAATAAGTTTCTCATTTATATTGAAATTAGTTTTATTAAACAAGCATTGAAAGTAATCTTCAAATGTTATTTTTTTCAAAGATGCCTCTGTTATTCCTTTATCTTTTTTAATAATACCTAAATTATTTAAGCTAACCTCTACATCACCTTCATAAAGATTTTTCAATTTCATTTTTTCAGTCTCTCTTTCCTCCCTTGTATAAAAAAGTTTTATGGTATACATTTTTGATTTTAAGCCAATAAATTCAATCATAATTCTACCATTATTTTCATCTTTCATAAGCCCTAAAACTTTTTTATTTAATTGAGGTATGTTATATTCATTATTTATAGAATAATCTGAAGTATCAAATTTATGGTTATCTTCCTTAAAATGCTCATAAATATCATCCACAAAAATGTGATAAATTAATGAATCTCTATCTGTATATAATAATTTTGCTCTATCCCCAAATTTAACTTTTATATAATTATAATGAACATCATATAAAATTGTTTTCGAAATTTCTAAAATACTGAATCCAACATAAATGGGTTTATTAAACTTAACATTCATTCTTTTCATCTCAATTATTACCATATCATCATCAAAAATGGATAAACTATGGAAATTTGGTTTTGATATGTAATTTTTTACACCATATCTACCATCCCATTTTGTAACTAATTTAACATCCTTATATTTCTATAATGAATAACATAATTTTTTTATCATAAAGTGTTGTTAATAATTTGGGGTATTTTGATGATGACATTGGTGGTTTCATACTTTCAGGACATAGAGGGAAATCTTTATGAAGATGATGTAGCTCTGAAGGGTATTCTAAATCAACCTCAAGAATATATCCTATATCAGAATTATCTGGGTTATTAAGTATATCTTCTTTATAATAGTCGACATTTTCAATCCATTTAAAATCTCCAACAGGTAAACATTTACACATTGCAGTCCCATATAAATTATTAACATCAAAATACATTAAAAATGAGGTAGGTTGATTTGAATCATATTCATTTCTCATATATTTATTATTTGCCTTTCCATACCTATTACTACATTGTGAAACTCCACCTCGAATTCCCCTCTCTATAAACATAATTTTATCAATATCTGTAAGTAATTCTAATGTAACGTTAGAAATCTTCAAACAACTAGCATAAGCTAAGCCTGGAGCTGTATAATATTTCAAACATTCTAAATTATAAGTTTCTAAACAAACTTTTCTAAAATTTTCAAAAACATCAGCAAGCAATAGAACATCAGTTTTCAAATATAACTCCATGTATTCACGTAAATTTTGAATTTTAAAAGTATTCCAAACTTTATGTGCATGTTCATAATCACTTTTTCCAACAATACAATTTTTAAGTGAACTAAAAAAATCTTTAATTGATGGTAATTTAGAATCTGTTAATTTATCCCAGTTGTCTAAATAATCATAAGGAAAGATACCTTTCTTAGATAAAAATTTAAATTCCTCATTAGTTTTACAAAAACTTCTAATAATTACTTTTTCAGAATCTTCTAAATAGGATCCTAATTTATCTAAACTACTAGCCATAAAACGGAAGAAATCTAAATATCTAAACTTTAAATTTGTATTAGAAATATATTTAGTAAATGATATGTATTTTTCCTTATTAACTGGAAGTAAATCTATGGCACCAGGTATATCTTTTGCTAATGCTCTAATAATAAAATGACTATCATAACCAGATAAATTATGAAAAACTACAGGTATTATAAAATCCTCTTTATAATTCAAATTACAGGAAGAATGAGCAGCCCCTCAAGTTTCCAGAAAAATGACAGTGATCTTTAACCTTTATATCAGTTTCAGTAAAATTTCCCCCACAAATATGACAAATTTCAGTTAATGAAAAATCATTTAATTGTGAACTAGTTAATGGAATCATTGGAATTATATTTTGAAATATAGGATTTAAATTCATTGCAATTTGTTGCAGACGTTTAACAAACCAATTAATACAGTCTTTTCCTGTATATAATTCAAATTTGGAAAGAGAATTATCAAAACTACAAACTAAGTAATAAGCAATACTACATGGAACATGTTTTTGATATTTAATAATACTACTACTACAATTAGGCTCATTAACCTTCTCTAGTATACATTCTAAATCTGCATATATTACAAAGGGAACTTTCTCTTTATTTTTAAAATCAGAAAATGAAACAAATTTTTCTTGTTCAGTTGAAGTTACAATTTTATTCTTATTCATATGTCTACAAGTTATGTAAACTTTCCTGAGAATAAAAATGATTCAAACATCTATGGCAATAATATTTTTTATGGTTTAAATCATTGCTTTGTCTATTAAGCAATCGGGATAAATCTTTTATTAATGCGAAATGATAAAAATTCTGATGAGAATTTATCCTCTCACTCAAATTCATTTCTATATCATCATCATCACCACCATCATTATAATTTAATGGAAGCATTAGTAAATTTATGGTTCTCAAAGATTCATTTTTACTTAAACAAACAGGGGTAACATCTTTTTTTTCTAGAGTAAATACATTTATAGATAAATTATTCATTTTCTCAAATTTAGAAATATCTTTTAATGAAATTGGAAACTTGATACCATCATATTTAAGAATGCTACTAAAATGGGGGTAAGATGATGTTCTACAGGAGTGTTTTGAATTTAGATGAGGATGAAGAGCTGCTGTAATAGACCATAGAAAACAGTATTCATCATTATTTTGGATATTAAGAATTGCCCTAGTATTTCGTAAAAATTTAAGTATTTCAATATAAGTTGAAACACCCACATTTATTGGAGTATAATTATTAAAATTTACTTTTAAGTGGAGAATTTCATAAAGACTCCAACCTGAGTCTCTTTCTTGAAATTCCTCTAATTTTGTTAAAATTGAATTTTTAATGTGATCATCATAAAATAATTTCAAATTTGTATTAAAATCAATTACTCTATTTTTTGTTTGGAAATGCTTAATATCTGTTTCACCAGATTGAGGTTTAACAAAATTAGCTAATAATGTAACATTTATTTTCAATAGTGAATTTTGAAGTTCAGTTTTTACTTTACTTATAAAAGACCTAAGAGCTTTATTGAAAAATTCTAAGGGATCCCTTATACCCAAATTAATGATTGCCCCAGATCTCACACGATTATTAAAACATGATTCTAAATCTTGCCAAATTAAATTTTGTTTCTTAATGTTTTTAAAATTCTTTCTTTTTTGATATGAAAATTTTTGTTTGAAATATTTTAATAGTGATAAGTTTTATTCTAATTTTAAAAAGTGTTTTCTATCTAATACAGATATATTACGTTTAAAATATTTTTTTAAAATCAAAATAGTAGAATTTAAATATTTTACCCATTTACAATAATCATCTTTAGTTTTAATTAACTTACCCACTTGTTGAATTTTAGACACAACACCTTCAACTAATGTATTTATTTCACTAGAGGTACTCATATTTTATTTTAATAGTGGAGAATACAACTGATTATAAACGTTAAATGTGTTAAAATTGATTAAAATATTTATCATTCTATATCGTATGACGCAAATCATAAATTTCCAGTACTTCAATTAAAACATTCTTGTTATTCATGTTAGATAGCACGTATACATTCTTTTATCATATGACGCAAATCATAAATTTCTAATAGCCTAATTAACTAATTAAAACATCCTTGTTATTCATGCTAGATTGCATGTACACATTTTTATTATAAACTTACAAACATATCATTTATCAATGTAATGTAATATTTCCATTACTTTAATTATCTCAAGCTTATAACTCATTAAAAACATCCTTGTTATTCATGTTAGATTGCATGCATGCATTTTTTATTATAAACTTGCAGCACTTATCATTTATCAATGTAATATAATATTTCCATTACTTTAATTAGCCCAAGCTTATTATTCATGTTAAAGTAGTTTAAGTAAACAACTCAATTAATCTTATTAGATAAATATTACTTGTGTAAATTTTTATTGAACTTTGGTTTGAAATTATGTGATTTATTATGTATAACATCATTATTATTTAAATTCTAATAGCTATAAAAGCAATATTTACTTAATATTCATTCATTCGTTTTTGAAGATCAACAAACATGAATGTACCAACGACATTCATCACTGAGTCAACTAACAAAGAAATATTATCCACAAATTTATTTGTGGTATTTTTAAAAAATTTATTCATGTAAGTATTCATATTACTATATTTTAATTTTCATGGATATTAAGTAATAATAATTTTAAAATTTAAACTGTTATAATTTAGATTTGGGCGAACTGGTATTAGTGTAAATGGAGACAAAATATACCTATCTCTGTCGTACTGTCCCAAGAAGGAGACGGTTGATAAAAAATTAAGGCAACTCCCAGTAAACTACATGAGGGTCTTCGCCGATAACGAAGAAGAATTTAAATTGCTATGTAGTGGCTTAGAAAAATTACGAATAAATTTTTCACAAGATGAAGAAGAAGAGCAAATACCACTACCACCACCACCACTACCAGCAAACCAACCTCTACCTCGAAAAAGGAAAGTTGAAGTATTGCAAAACCAAATAGTTGTAACTACATCAACATCAGGTCAAACAGACGAACCGGGGAAAAAAAAGAAACGGGGGATGCGGCAGCAACATACAACACTCCACCGCCACCACCACCACCAATGGAATATGTTTGCAACATCTCCCCAATTCAAGCAGTTAACCCCACAAACGACTGGGGGGAGTTTGAGGAGAGTCAAAAATGGTAAAATAATGTATATAGTATAGATAAATGTATATAGTATAGATAATTAACCAAAATTAAATATTACGTACATTTTTTATTTTTCCTTGTGTAAAACCTAATAACCAAAAATCAAATCACTCACATCATGAGTGTTTAAATATCATGCACATCACGCATGATCTGCGTGTTTTAGATGTTGCTCGCATCAAGAGTTACATTTAGCTGACACTTGTCTCCAAATGTTAATTGTTAAAGTTTCTCACCAAATGTCTCAATAAAACAAATTTTGATGACACTTGTCTTGACAATTCAAAAGTTTTACAAATGTTACCTAATTAAAAGTGTCACAAATATTAATGTCACCTAATAAATCAAAAGTGTCAAATTTATTGTCACCTAATAAAAATCAAAGTGTCACAGATATAATTGTCACCTACTGGTTATTGCTGATTCTTCAGCAGACATGACACATCTAGTTATGTGATCTCATGGTAACCCCCTCATGCCATCTTCAACTAAAACATGAAAAGTGTCCCAGTACCACGTTAGCTATTCTACTAATGTACATTATAGAGGCAAACACATTAAAAATTTATGCAAAGAAATCACTTCCTAAGTACTCCCCGACAGAATAAAAGGCGTGTTTTAAAAGATAATTTTTTACTCTTGTTATAAAATTTTTTATTTCTGCTGGCAGTGCATTAAAAAATTTAACGCCATAATAGTCAGTACCCCTTCTCGTTCGTTGCAATCTGTGGTAGCTGAGAACTGATTCTCCTCATTTCCTGGTTGAATGGGAGTGAATATCGTTGTGTGTTCTGTAGCTGTTTTGGTTCTGTTTTATGTAGACAAGACACTGAAGGATAAAAGTGCCAGGTAGGGTAAGTAGTTTTAGCCCCACAAAGCTATCTCTACAACACTCGCGGTATTTTAAGCCTGCAATAATTCTAACACAACGGCGTTGTAACTTAAAAATTTGAGCAGAGCACGGAGAATGACCTCAATTTAAAATCGCGTAGGACATATTGGAGCTAAAGTATGCATGATACGCTGTCAGTAATGTGCCCCCAGATACATTTTTTGACAGGCTCCTTATAAGGAAAGTTATTAACATGGGCTTCCCAAGTCAACCAAGGATCAATGTAGACCCCTAAGAACTTCACTGGTATATCACTCTCTAGAGTCGATGATGAAGATTGTAATGTAAAATTAATATTCTGGGTCTTACTAATGTTGAGACTAAGCCTATTGGATAAAAACCAATTCTCTATTTCACGCTGTTTGATTTGAGTCCACTGCAATATTGGGTCTGAAGGATGATAGCGCAGCAATGTTGTGGTATCATCAGCAAACAGGATTATCAGCAGATTCAATAGATTGTTAAAGTTTGGCAAGTCATTTATGTATATGAGGAATAACGGAGGACCCGACACAGAGCCCTGAGGTACGCCATGCTGAATCCTGCGATGCATGAAATGATGTTCAAAGTACAAGAAATATATAAATTCCTAATTTGCATGAGCAAAATAACAATCCGATGTTTGACTAAATATTCAGGTTCTTTATTAAATTTAATAAGTTCAAAATTTTATTGAGATAAATCAATTATCTTAAATGTGAAAAGTAAATTATGAGCAAAACATAAATACACTAAATCAAATTACAACGGTACCTTGTTACACATGCGATGCCACAACACTCCGCTGTCCTCTGTAGAATTGAAGCAAAAATACGCCGTCGTTGCTACGGCAACCAGCGAAGGGTTCCGGTTCCCAATAAACCAGAATGGATCTCGTACGGATGACTACAAGACTTGCCAAAACTTCGGCAAACTAAGTGAAGTTGATAGCCCCATATACTGAAGAGAAACAAGGTCTTGGGTGGGCTAAAGGTCTTAAATACGATGTTCAATTGGTGGTTGACCAGTTAGTCGTCCAGGAAGGCCAACGAAAGTACGCGCAAATATTCAGCAGTCAAATCCTCACAAATGAGAACATGTTTCCACTAATTTCCAAAAATATCACCAAACTGCCAATGGAAACATCAATTAATCCTTGCTGAAACTGGAGATCCCGAGAGAATGAGTGATGAGCTTGTCTTAAATCCTCAGACGAGGGTGGTTTCCGTTAAAATCCAAAAATATCTACTAACGGAACCAACGATTAAAGTGTATCCAACTAAATCCCAATCATGGATGGCACAAAATTGCTTGTATAAATTCAGATTACACTTGTAGACAGCTATCACCACACTTTACATCATAACCTCTCTTTCCAAGTACTACTCCACACACATCCTTTCACTAAGACCGTCAACGGGCAACAACCTTTCTTCCGACAACAGACGTCCGACCCTATCAACCTATCTAAATTCTAAGACCAACATCGTCTAAATTCCCTACTTATACTCTTATTCTTCCTCGACGAGCCAACATCAACGCTCAAAATCTACAGTGCTCTAAACTAACATTCTTCATCTTCTTCCCATAAATGTCATTAACTCATTTAGAATGTGCAATACCGCCCTTAGCAACTCGCCTCGAACTTCAAAAGAATTCTAACAAAAAATTTAACCTAAAATAAATAGACATCAAAACAAATCAATACCAAATACAAAGAGAGAATCTTTTCAAATGCGAAAACCCAATAAGCCTATCGAAATAACAAAATGCTACAGAATAAAAGAAAGGTACGTATTTACGTTTGAAGATAATTTTATCCTATTCGTTGGTGTTAATATTTGAAATCAATATTCGTGTTTTAGTTACAAGAAAACAAATGATGTAGATAAACGACAGATCTAACGTCCAGTTTAGGGTATTTAAATACGTTTTGCATAATTCAAGCCTCAGATATTTCTTCGTTTACTTGTTCTTTAACAGGTTTATGGAATATACTGCTAGTTATACTCTGCGACAAAAATGTAATGTTCCCCCCCCCCTTACTTCAAGAAAATTTACTTCGGGAAATTTTTATCAGCGCTAGCTGACTTTAAGTCTTTGATATTCCATATACCTTTTGTATATCGTTCGGCATCTTCCAAATCGAAATGTTCTTCTTCATATAATCTATCTCTTAAGGATAATATGCTATACCCATTTTAATACTTTAAAAAATGGCCAATTATAAAGCGGTAATTGAAACCCTATTTAGACAAATACGGTATTAATCCTTATCATTCCAAAAACGTTACTTGGCTTGAGTATTTCATGAAGAATATTTTTCCCTTTACAGCATCCAAATTAAATGAATACCTTAAGAGATATAGCAAAATCAAAATATGTAGCCCGCAACGAAATCAATTTTGTGTCGCCATGATTCGATCGGGCCAGGCGGGTTCCCGGTGACCCCGCGCCACGCCTCCGAGACGTAGATGTTACTCCACGTAGTAAATGGCCCTATTTCTTTCAGTAGTCTTTGTATTAGAGGGTAGGAGTAAGATTCTTGAAAATAAAGATATGGTAATATCAGTAGTCTACTTACTTTTCAAGGTAAATCTTATAACACATTTCAAGGACTTTGTAAAGCAATCGGTACGCTTTCTAAAGCTGCTTTATGCTGTTCAGCTAAATCAAATAGACATTTATTGATCATCATGGCTGAAGATTTCTATGTGTATGCATCACAGACGTCAAGAATTGTCATGAAATAATTTTGACTATTTATCAAGATTTATTTGAATTAAATAAACAAGAGGAATCTTTGTCAGGAAAATCTATAAATGTTTTTGATTTACCTTGCCATTAAATTTCAGTTTAATTGCAATAATCAATAGGAGAAACTTACTAAACTAACTAATAGTAATGAAGGTAAAATGTTTTTAGGTGCCCCTGGAGGCACACTTTAAACATTTTTAATAAATTTATTATTAGCAAAAGTAAAATCCGACAGAAAAATTGCCCTAGCTGTGGGTAGCATCGTCCGGCATAGCAGCCATACCTTTGGAAAGTGGGTGAACCGCCTATTCCACATTTAAACTGAAATTATAAATATGAAGTGATGACATCACTAGCATTTGCAATATTTCTAAATAGAGTAGTGTCGGAAAATTAATGAGGGATTGCAGTTTGATTATTTGAGATGAGGCTTGTATGTCTCATAAAGCTTGAGTTGAGGCACTAGACAGGATAATGGGAGATCTTCGCAACAGTAACTGCCCAATGGGTTGTTGTACTGTTTTCTTCTCTAGATATTTACGTCAAATTTTGCCAGTTATAACAAGAGGAACAAGAGGAGATGAAGTCTATGCATCGCTCAAAAGATCGCATTTTTGTCACATATAACGAAATGTGGACTTAAAACCAATATGAGGATTTTATCGTTTAGCGAAGCTAATTGGCAATTTTCTAACGACTTGCTCCAAATAGGAAATGGTGAGTTTCAAGCAAGAAATGTAACTTTTAATAATATTTGTGTTTTGGTATAAAATGTGGAAGAAATGATTGAAAAATTTTATCCCGATATTAGTAGCATATCTACTAAGACACTAAATTGGTTTCAAATTAATATTAAAAGTAGGTGCTCCTATTATATTACTCAGAAATTTGAGTCAACTGAAACTGTGCAAGGGACAAGATTCAAAGTGGTCAATTTACATTTTATTTTTATCGAATGTCTCATATTAACCGGCAACGCAACTGGTGAAACTGTTTCTACCAAGGATTCCCATGTTACCCTCAGAATTGCCTTTTTAAGTCTTTGATATTCCATATACCTTTTGTATTTCGTTCGGCATCTTCCAATTCATAGGTCCAAGTCGAAGCTTTCTTCTTCACATAAAGTGGCCCGATGTACTTAGGTGCCAACTTCTTCGTAAAATACTTTGAAGCATCCGACAAGACGAAATTCTTTTGCCACATCATTTGCTTTGGCTGCAACTCTTCAGATCTTCGTCTTAAGTTATATGTTTTCAGAGACCGTTGCGCTACCTTATCTAGCCGTGACCTGATGTCTGCGAATAATTTCTTCATGGCTTCCTTTTTAGGTTCCATATCTCTGATCATTTCTTCCCTATCCTGTTCAAACAACTCCTTCTTTTCATAATCCCTTCCATTGAGTACCATTTCTCGGGCGAAGTTGACCAAATAAGGAGTCTAATTTGTTGATTCATGTATGGCTGTGTTAGTTGCACAAGTAGTCTTTGTCAAATTCACATCCCAAGTCCTGTGGTTTTCGGAAACGTACATTGCTAATATTGTTTTCAAGGTTCGATTGTACCTCTCGGTAGGGTTATCTTGAGTGTGATAGTTTGCATTATATCTGATCTTTGCTCCATATTTCAATATCAGGTTTCGTATCTCATTAGAGCGGTACTGAGGTCACACACAACAGTAAGCTCGGAACGCCAAACTTAAGAAACATTTCATCTTTAATCTTCATAGCGAATGCCTGGGCTGTTGCGGTTCTTAAAGGAAAAGTCAATACGAATTTACTAAAGTTATCAATAACGACGAGAATATACTGATGTCCTTCTGTGGAACCAGGAAGCGGGCCCATTAAATCAGTAGCATCGAGGTAGGAAGTGGTTGATAAAACGGATGAGTATTTCTAAGAATGATCGATAGTTTAGCTCTTTGGGACATCTGGTATCCAAGTCGATTAAAGTAACTGAACATAATAGCTAAATAAACTCCAATGCTTTCAGAGGGATGTTGAGTTCGTCTTTGAAGTTCTTTAACATTCGCGGTAAGATATTCTTTACGAAATTCGGAGACCAATTCATCCCAGGTTGTAACTTTCCATCTACATTTTTTTAGAATTGGTACGCCTTGCACGAAAATAAATCGTATCCAAAATCCAGCAGACTATTCTTAGGTACGTGTATAGCACTATGAAGTTCTTCTATCTGCTCGAAGAAAGCAGTGACTGAAATTCTTTTTGAAGCTCTTGAAAATTTCTCTAGTCCCCACTTATGTGGAGGTTTGGTTCAGGTTTCAGTGGATCTCTGGACGGGGGAGATCGTATCGCCTGATGAATATTTGCCTGGAAGGAAGGAGAGCGCAATCTCTATTCCGCCAAAATTTCAGCTTTTTGATGTTTCTGGGTTTGATCCTCTACAGTCATATTACCAATACGTCCCAATACATGATTTAATTTAGTTTGAATCTTCACCACTTCAGAACTAGATTTACCAGTGCCCACTCTATCAATTAGTTCAGTAACTTCAGTTAACTTCTTCTTAACGACAGCAATATCATCCTCAAAAGTAAAAGGATAATCTGGATATTTAAGACTATCACCAGAAGTTTCAAGTTTCAAAGCGGCTGCTAAGCTTCGACGCTTCTCATCAACTGTTCCAGTAGCGACACCTCGTATCTTCAATTCAATTTATCTAAACAGTTAACGACCAATTTACGGGACATGGTATCGTTTCAAATACTACCTACCAAACTACCAAAACAATATTACCAATCTACACGAATAAGTCAGACGCTATAAATTCCTATGATTCAATCACCTTACACAATATCCTCTAACAAAATATCCAATGAGTCAGTAGCCTAAAGAAAATCTAAAAAAATGCAAAAAAATTAAAGAGAAAAAATATCAAATTTACTATTTATCAGAATGACAGTTCAAGTATCCCAATCGATCGGCACGTTAGTGATGGCCCCACGTTGGGCGGCAATTGTAATGCCAAATCTAGCACCTTAATACGGCCCAAGTGGTAGGCGTTGACACCAAGGTACACGGCAGCTTCAATGGAGACGGGAGTGTGTTAACAAACAAGGGCTAAGCCAACTGTAAGTTAACTTTTAATATAAAGATGTTCTGGGCGCTAGGTAGATTTTCTGCCTATTTACCCCAGCTAACCGCCTAAGATAACCTACCAATCCTCCGCGGCTACAAGGAATCTATAGATAAGGGCTCCATGGCTAATAAAACCTCAGTATATTGTCAGTTACGTCACAACAAACCTACTTCAATAAAGCTCTTAATAAAACAATAAACAATTTAATGAATTTGTAAATTATCTCAATACAATCCTGCCCAAATGTCAAACACAAGTCGACATGTAGCTGACTTCATATACCTACATACACATATCTATAGTTCAACCCAGAATCAGCATTACATATAATACACTAAGTTCAAATTATTACCAAAATCAACAAATGTAATAATCAATTAATGATCGAATGAACCTAGATAAAATAAACAAATGTTATCAAAAGCATTAAACAAAATATTGTTGTGATTCTTAAACACGCACAATATATCTAAAATCAGAAATGAGATACTTAAATGAGCAATATTCAAAATAATGACATCTTCAGCTATGAATTATTCTAATTTCCAAAAATTTAGTTACTGACAAAAGTGTTTAATTACATTTAAACTTCAAGAAAAATCAATTATGATTTGTAGCGCAAAACCTCTCTCGAGAGATATCCTGTTGGTTAGACAATACACCTCTCTCTCACCTGTCTTGGCGATATTGTGCCGATAGGCTGCTCAGTTAGTATCCCGTGGCGTGAGTTCGTTGTTCAATTGGCAGAAGGACTATGCAAGGGCGCCAGGCCAATGGATACACACTGGAGCTATATGCCAACCAGCAGCTGGGGTTCCAATAACTCAGGGCGGCCAGGAGTTGCCACTGTCCTACCAGAGGACAAGTCGAATCAGGTAGTACTGCCAGAGTTCTGCTCCCTTGATATGAGGCTAGTGGTTACGTATCTGGGCACTCTTAGCCTCAGTTGATGGCATACATGAAAAATTTATTGGCCAATTAGTAATAGCCCTTAGAGTATCGATACTGAATTTTCCTTCTGGCTAGTATAGGCGTATCTATATATGCTCTATAGGATCGGTTCGGCACGTTTATGAGGTGAGGCACCCTACCTTAGTTTTCCCTAACTTCTTCACCCTAAATTTACTATTTGAATACTACCAAAAATTAATGAAAGATACTTTATCTAATAAAAGTAAATTTGAAACGCTTCAAATTCTAAGTAAAAAATAGATAAAGATAAGATTTGCAACTGTTAGTTATAGTTGCAAACTAAAGTAAATTTAAATTACAAATCAATTATTAATTACAGATAAAATTTAACGGTAAATCAGATATATAAACAATTATGTTTGAGAGCTAATAATGTGTTTAAAGATAACGATATGAAAAAAAATATATATTCAAGATCTAATCATGTGCCTTCTAATCCGACAAACCGTTTGACGACTGAATGAAAGCGAATTTCCTCCGAGATAATGGGAAAACTCTAAATTAATATCAATGTACGGTACTTTAAAAATGATAAGGTAATAAACGATAAAAATGGTTATTGCATCTATATTCATAAATATAAATAAAAAAATCAGATGTGAAATCTGGTCATAAACATTTCCCACAAGTTAAACAATTAAAATAAAGAAAACTAGGCGTAGCAAAATGCTTTAGCCCAGAACCTGCTTGGCTCTCTACTGCAAACTTAGAGAAAGGAAATTAAAAATTTAAATGTGATTTATCTTTAACAAAGCAGACTAGCAACCAAATCTGGGCTAATGAATAATGAAAGACCAGCGAGTGACTTAGAAATATATATATATATATATATATATATATATATATATATATATATATCTTTGATTTCACTTAAGACTTTTTTAAAAAAAATATTTTATTCAAAATATAAAAATCAAAAATTAACACTTGTAAACTTGGAAAAATAATTAAATGTGAATTGAAACTAACTAAAAACTAACTGGACAAAATAAAATATTATAATGACGACCGTGGGATCGCTTCGGTTCTATTTATGATTTAATAAAAGCTGAAGTCAGCGAAAAGATATTCACACGATGCGTTCCCACGTTAACATCGGAGTATCAGGAAGCTGTCAGCGTAAAATGATACCGTTGCATCATACACGTGTGTACAATTCACACCTAACAGCTCCCCCTTATAAAGAAAAGTTGATGTTATAACATCAACTTTTAAATCAAACTGGGCTGTCCATCTGGGATCCATCTTGAATCACAGGCTTCAATTTTGGCACGAGCCTGGACAGTGGTTTTGGGAAGGTCCTTAGGTTGTCTGAAGTGGAATTTTCTTCCTTTGGTGGCTTCTTGACGTGTTTTACAATTTTAACTGAAATGAATGCAACAACAGTGATTATGATTGTTGTAATCGTAGCGTATGTAAACCAGGATATGTTTCTGTTTACAAATGGCTGGTTGATAAGGTCGTCCAGGTCCCTGGAGTATTGATCCAATTTATGGCTCGCTATGGATAGTTCGTCCATATTCAAGTCATCCAGCTTTAGGGGCTTGAGTTCTGGAATATCTAGTTTTTCGGGGTGAGAACTGCAACAGTTGTAAGGAATTAATACAGGGTATGAATTGTCGGAAATGTTTATAAGTTTTTGAGGTTCCGCTTGTATTTTTGTGATTCCCACGAAAGCACTGCAGTCTGATTGTAAGCGAATAATGGTATTGTTTGTTAAAACTATTGTCTTAGTATCTATTCCCGCACAATTAATTGTCACATGTAAGGGCTCGGACACTATAACAATCCACGTGTTAGTTTCTAGTCTCTGGACATTGTATCCTTCACTGAATACAACGGAGGTATGGCAATTTTCCGGTACACTACGGAGGTTCTTCAGAAGTTGAGCTTCACAGGGTGCGTTGGAGTCGATGGGGTAGGCATATAACTCAGAACACAGTTTTTGTTGTGGAGTTAGTGGCTTGCATACACTCAAGTCCTTAATGGGTATGTACATTAGAGAATCATCGTTTCGCGCAATATATTTTTGTGTGAATGAAAGAATATGATGAAAACCAGTTCTGTCATCTAAAATTGGGATAGGATATAAGTGGTAAGCGGTGTAGAGTTGTTGCTCTACAAGAGGAATTTTCAAAATAAAGACTAAATCTGAATTGGTTTGAAACGCTTCTAATTCGATTACTTCCAAGTATTGGGCGACACTTGAATATCTGACGGGTAACGGTAGATTGTTTTTGACAAGATTTTGCGAAATTTCCTGTAGTGACTTTATCAAATGATCAGGTGTGATTATTGAGGAATGAATTAATTTTAAGCGAGCAAATGTTATAGAATTTAAAATATCATTGAGGTTATCCTCAAGAAATAAATAGCTTGCCATTAATTTTTCGCATATTCCCAAAAATGACTGTTTTGCTTGGATAAGGGCTATTTTGTCGTTTAGAGTATGTATTGCCAAATTGATTGCGTCAATGTTTTCGTTAAAGTTTGCTTCGTCAATTTGGAGTTTCTGAATGGTTTCATTGAAAGTTTTGATAATAGATGTAGTTACGCTTATTTGATTTTTTAGGAGATTCTCTACTTGTAATTGTCCCTGATTAAGTTTGTTGATACTATCTGTGAAAAATGCGCCATCGGTTGCGTCAAGGTTTCCAGTGATGGCTTTAAAGATAGTTCCTACACCGTTAATTAGTCCTCGTTTGGATCTTTTCGTGTCCATGAATATTTCTGAGAATTTAGTTTATATTGAATCTGAAATTTGGGATAAGAGACTGATGTGAGTTTGTACATCAATTCGGAATGCACTTGTGTCATGAAATTTGAAACCTGGGATGGGATCGACAGTGTTTTCTAATGTTTTGAGGATTCTGTTGTTGTTTTCAAAGATTTCTTTAAGTATCGTCAAGTTACGATGAACTAGTAATGTCCATTTATAGTTGGAGATGACTATTCTAGTTTCGTCGTGATAGTAAATGCCAAGAGTGTTGTTTATTGGTTTGATGTTGAACTGTGAGACTGCTGATCCGAACAGCAGTAGTAACCTGAAAAGAAAGTTAGTTTTCAGAATAGAGTTTCATTCTGTCAAAGTTAAATTTCGTTCGTTGGTTTGTTTTGAGATTTAAAAGTGTGGCTGAATTATTGTGAATGTCTAAAATTTGGAATGGACCGTTAAATTTGTTATGAAGTTTGTCTTTAATTTGGGATTCCTTGACGTAAACTTTGTCACCAATTTTAAATTCGGGAAGTTTGTCGGAAACGTGTTTATCAAAACGTTCTTTAGCCTTTTGCTTTTGTAAGTCGGTTTTTTCGCGGGCTACTTTGTAGTAATAGGAAATGCGATTGTTCAAGTCTAGGATATATTTACTAATCAGTTCCTTATGGTTGTAGGTGGTTTCTGGTGGTCTGTTGGACGTATGTCCAAACACTAGTTTGTAAGGTGAAAAGCCATGGGTTTGGTTTGTCGAGTTATTGTAAGCAATAACCGCATACGGGAGTACATTTAGGGGATGTTCATCTGGATTTTCGGCTTTATGGATTCGAATCATTTCTAACAAAGTAGAATGAAATCGTTCTACAGAGCCGTTTGTTTGCGGATGTCATACGCTTGAATAAGTTAGTTTAATGTCGTAAAGTTTACACAAGTCTTTGAATGTGGCGTTGTCAAATTCCCTACCATAGTCACAATGGATACGCAATGGCGTACCAAAATGTTCGAAATATAACATCATAGTACTGACAACTGATTTGGCTGATTTGTCTGCTAAAGCATAAGCTTGTGAGTATTTTGTCAGTTCGTCTCTTACAGATAAGATATAGTTTGTGTTAGGTATTTCTAGTATGTCAATATTAATTCGCTCAAACGGTGTTTTAGGCGTTTCCGTAATGACGAGGGGATTGTCTAGGTTTTTGCGACACGCTTTAGTTTTTTGAGAAATTTCGCAGTTCTTAACGAAATTTTCAATGTCTTTTGTGAAACTTGGCCATGTGTACATTTCCTTAATACGGCGGACGGTTTCGTTAATGCCGCGGTGCAAGTTATTTTTCCCGTTATGATATCGTTCAAGGATCAGCGGTATTTCGTCCTTTTCCGGGGTTTTTGTAACGTTTTGGCAAAATTTCCATTTGATTTCCTTTTCAGCGAAAATGAAAGAGAGCATCTCTAGAATCGGAAGATCGAGATTGTTTTCGACACAGTATGTTTTAGATGGAGATAAAGTATCTTGATGTTTATATATTGATGCAAAAAGAACTTCATTGACAATTTCAGGATCATTTGGAAGTGGGATTATAAAATATTGCCTTCTGCTTACGGTTTTACTGGCGAATACATTAATTTTAAAGGTTTCGAAGTCAGCGACTTCTTCGAAAATAACGTTCTATAAAGGTTTTAAATTCTTCGGACATAGTTTCAAGAGATATTTCATTTTGTTCGGGTTCAGGACTGTCGTCTTCGGATTCGTCGTTTAGGGGTAGGACTTTGACGGGTGTTAGTTTCGATTTTGACTGAAATGATGAACATTCGTCAAGATGGTTAATTTTAATCCGTGATAAAGCATCAGCGTTCTTATTAACTTTACCAGGCTTGTAAATAATTCCATAGTCGTATTCTTCTAGTTTGAGTCTCCATCGGGCAAGTCTACTACCGGAATCTTTTATAGAAAATAGCCAGGTTAACGGGCGATGATCGGTCAGTAATAGGAACTTACGGCCATAGATTATCGGACGAAAATGCTTAACCGCCCAGACAATGGCTAAGAGCTCTCGCTCAATGGTGGAGTACCGGGTTTCGGCTTTACAAAGGGTCCTAGAAGCATATCCAATCGGTAAATCCTTACCTATTGGCCCTTGAGATAATACTGCGCCGATAGCAAAAGCGCTGGCGTCTGTAGTCAGTACAAACGGTTCGTCAAAATTTGGGTAAATGAGTATAGGGGTGGAAGTCAATGTTCGTTTTAATTCATTGAAAGATTTTACGCACTCTTCGTTGAAATTGAACGGTTGGTCTTTTTGTAATAGTTTTGTCAGTGGTTTGGAGATTTTTGCAAAGTTAGAAATGAACCTACGGTAGTAACCAGCAAGTCCTAACAAAGATTTTATGTCTTTAGGGTTCTTTGGTTGTGGAAAGTTTAAAATACAGTCTACTTTTGATGGATTGGGTTTTACACCGTCTTTAGTTATGAGATGTCCTAAGTAAGCGACCTCCTTGCGGAGAAATTCGCATTTGTCAGGCTGTATTTTAAGGTTAGCCTTTCTGAGTCTTTTAAAGACGTCTGTCAGTCGTGATAGATGGTCATGTATTGTAGGCGAGTAAATGATTATGTCATCCATGTAAACCAGACATCTTTCATTCTGGATTCCCATAAGAATGTTATCCATCACCCTTTGAAAGGTAGAAGGAGCATTCTTCAATCCGAAGGGCATCCGGACGAATCAAAATGTCCGTTCTCGACAGTGAATGCAGTTTTCGCGATGTCTTTTGGGTCTATTTCTATCTGGTGGAAACCAGAGGCGAGGTCAAGGGTCGTAAAGTACTGGAAATTGCCTAGTTGGTCTAGTAGGTCTGAGATGTTCGGTAGAGGGTATTTGTCATTAACTGTAAGTTCGTTAACTTTGCGGTAGTCTACTACAACACGCCACTTCTGTTTTCCAGGTGCGTCTAATTTCTTTGGCACCACCCAGACGGGAGAGGACCAAGGCGAATTAGAGGGTCGTATAATGCCTTCATCGAGCATTTTTGCTACCTGGGACTTAACTCCTTGTTTGTGTACTTGGGGATAACGGTATGATTTTGTATAAACGGGTTTCGCGTTGTTGGTATCAATACTATGTTTGATTTCGTTTGTGAATGATAAGTGATCGCCTTCGAGGTAGAATATGTCTGAAAAGTCAAGGCATAATTGTAAGATTAAGTCTGACTCTTCGTCGTTTAAGTGTTCTAAACGGAGTTGTTTAACAATTTCTTCTTGTCTGTCGGGTTCGTTATAGTTCAAAGGAATAGTTTGTGAGAGAGAATTCACAGAAAAGTTTTGTAACGGTTCGAGTTTTAGATTTGAAAAATTTACTATTTTAGGGATGGCATTCGCATTTAGAATGGATGTGAGAAATTGACCTTTGCTGTTTACTGTAACAACAGCATTAGGGAGGTGAACTTTTTCAATTTCCATACCGGTTAGAAGGGCTTCGGTGTTTCTTAGTTCACAGCTAAGTTTAAAGATTTGTTCGGTACGGGGTTCAATCGAAATTGTATTAATGGACGTATAAGAAGAGGGACATTATATAGATTCAGTGGCATTGATTGTATCGTCTGTCACTTTATACAGGGGAAGTGTCTTAAAGTTCGTTATTAGTTGTTTTTTGTCAAAGTCTATAATGCAGTTGTAGTGCTCGAGAAAGTCAGAGCCTAACAAACCGTCGAATTATATATCAAGGTTACAGATATAAACCTTATGTAGGTCTTTTATATTGAAAGGGACGAAGGTCGATTCATTTATAAGAATTTTCTGGTTGGTAATTCCCTGAATTACTACGTTTTCCTGAAATCTATCTCTGAAGCGTGTGCAAGTGTCTGGTTTGAAAATTGAAAGACCAGCACCGGTATCAATTAAGAGTTTATATGTGTTAGAAGAGTCTGTGATGTAGTATAGATTTTTAGAATTCACGGTCAGAAGCAGTCTTATAGAAAGCTCTGTTCGGGGAAGTTCAAATTCGGGTCGAAACTGTCTAGATTTAGTGTTTGAATTTGGCTCTGAAGTTCTGTGATTTCCGGGGGTTCGGTTTGGAAAGGGAGGTTCTGAAAATTTACGGGGGAAAACTCGTGTTCGTTTTCAACGTAGTTGTCACATTCTGCGTTATCTGTTTTTGAGTAATAGTCGTAATCGGTTTGTGTCGAATCGGAATAGTCTTGGTCGTAACTTCCGAAATCAGTATTTTGGTATTGAATTTCGTATAAGTTAGTATTGGGTTGGTCGTACTCATAATTATAAGAGTTATTCAAGTGATGTGTTCGTTATGCCGGAAAAAGTTTTGATTAGGTTTATATTGACCTGAACTTTGGGGTTGTGCACTTGTCAAAGGACGGAGGTGGTTAAAAGTTTCTGTTCTGCTGGAAATTTTGAGTATTGGGTTGGAATTGTGGCCTATTCTGGAATTGGCCCGGTTGTTGAGAAAATGGATTATGACGTATGTTCGAAAAGTTTTGTCCGTAGTTTTGATTTTGTTGCATTTGTCTTGATTTAGTGAGACATTCCTTAACAATATGTCCCATTCTTTTACAGAAGGAACATTGTTTTTGTACTGGAAACTGGTTGGGCTTTCGAGAAGGTGGACCTTGGTTTCTAAAATTTGAAAATTTTTGAGATTCTAAGTGATGGAGTTGGAGTTCACGTTTTATGCGTGAAACGGCGGTGAGAATGTCTTTAGGATCGCTAGCACGAACTAGTTGTCCTATCTTTGGCTCTAAACCTGTTAGGAGGCTATTTAGTGCCATGGATTCGATCAAGTCGATTTGTGCCTGTTTCTCTTTTTGAGTCAAGTTTTGTTTGTTAACCGCAGCAAGCATGTTTGCTTGGTGGGTTTGTAGTCGGGCTGAAAATGTTATGGGGGATTCAGTATTTAATTGCCTCATTCTTTGAAGATCTTGAATCAAGGCTGAGAGATCTCTAGGATCTCCAAAGTGGTTGTCTAAGAGTGTCTGAATTTCTGTTAATTGAGTCGGGTTGCGAGAATTTATAATTTCGGCAGCTCTGCCGCGAAGTTTATTTTTTATGTGCAATATTAAAAGTACTTGTTGGTAGTCAGTTGCCATACTATATGCAGTTTGGCATGAAGAAATGAAAGTGTTCAAGAATATAGGGTTTCCGTCATATTCCGGAATTATTGCAAAAATTTCGGATATTTTGTATGGCTTTACAGTAGGAGTCGCAGCACCTTGTCTTGTTGTTGCCATTTCAAATATCAAGTGTAACGAAAACGAAAATAAAAATTTAATAAGATAGTAAAATGGAAGTAAGCAAAGTAACACAAAATAATTTATAAAAATTCAAAATTAAGGTATTAGTAAATTGGTTAAATAAATTCAACAGTTTGCGAACATAAAATAAAATAAAGCGAGGTAAAATAATGCAGAATAATAATAAATTCGTTTCAAAAATTATTCAATAGCTTAAAACGTAATTCAAAGGAATAAGAAGTATATGGAAATTTTAAGCGAGAGAACTGATAATAATAATATAAAAAAATATAAAAAACGAGATGTTTCTACATACGTTAGTAGTACCACAGGCATAGGACTTGTTCTGCGGAAGCGTCGACTGGTTAGCTGTATGGTTGCGTGTTCCTGGTCTCTGCTGCTACAGTTGTTGTCTCAAACAGGTAGGTATTGTCCACGATGATTTGGAAATCTCCACAGTCAGTTAGTATACACGTGTTCTAACTGTGTTGGACAATCCTACTGACTGCGGCAATTTTATATCTTTGATTTCACTTAAAATTAAAAAAAATATTTTATTCAAAATATAAAAATCAAAAATTAACACTTGTAAACTTGGAAAAATAATTAAATGTGAATTGAAACTAACTAAAAACTAACTGGACAAAATAAAATATTATAATGACGACCGTGGGATCGCTTCGGTTCTATTTATGATTTAATAAAAGCTGAAGTCAGCGAAAAGATATTCACACGATGCGTTCCCAGGTTAACATCGGAGTACCAGGAAGCTGTCAGCGTACTATGATACCGTTGCATCATACACGTGTGTACAATTCACACCTAACATATATATACTGGTATATCTATATATAAATCAAATTCAATAAAATAGAACTATATATATGAAATACTGAACGAAATGCAAAGAAAAAAATATAAAAAATAGAAATTTTTAAGTCACTCACATGATCATTCCCAGTTGCAGTCCAACCCAGTTGGGAAGCTTCTCAGCTACTAAATTTAGGCTCACAGGAGATTTCGTCTAGTGGATCAATTTGTCCTTTCCTGATCCTTGGTAGGTATCGTCAATCAAATTCTCCAGATTCACCAATACCTATAAACGCAAAAGAGGCCAGCAGTAATTGTTCCCCTTTTTTTATTCTGTTTATCACAATAAGTGTGATATTTTTAGCACTAACGACGGCTTACCCACGCCAAAACGCTGCAGATGCAAAGCAAAAAAGAATTACAAAAAAAATGAACCACGCAGTTAAGCCCCAATGATTTATCGTTGCAATAAAACGCGGTATATCGATATTAAGATGAATATGAAACCAGATTCACTCAAGATTTCCCAAAATTATTAATAGATACGATAAAATATGAACTATAGCCGATAAAAAAACTATATAAAAAATTCATTCGATAGATCAAACTATCATGATAAGCTGAATCTGCTTAATTACAATCAAAGATACGGTAATAAGGAAAACGTTAATTTAAGCAAATTCTAGCAGATATTTTTCACGATAAAGATAAAGAATTTTCCCAATAAAAAAAATAAACTCAGAACGAAATTCGCTTACATACCGCCTTTATGCTGGTCGAAACAGAAGAGGAAGCAAAATCTAGTTCGACAAGCGTTTATCCCACTTGTCCAATGATAAAAGTGGGGAAAGTAAATGACATGTTAAATTTCAAATTTTATTGAGCGCGAAAGCAGGAATATTAATCAATAGTTGCTCAATACAGGAACTAATACAAGATAATTTCGATAAAAGAACAAAGCAAAATTTTACTAATTAAATCGTAGATAAAATTTTATTAATGACAGTTTCCTTCTTCCCAACAAAATTATATTAATTTAATATTTCCGGTTTGGAGGGAGGTTACATCAAAATAGCACTTGATGTTCGTTCTGTCAAGACATCATCGCGGCAAATCAAAGGACAGAGTTGGACTTAGAATACCTTCCAAACGAATTAACTGTGATTTAGCAATTAAAAGCGAAAAAAGCGATTGCGTAAGCGACTAAAATAGGAGTATTTACTTACGTGTTTATTTATTAAGTTAAAGACACTGGTTTATTACGGTAGAACTCAGTTTAGAAAACGATATAATTAGAAAAGTGATTTGAAAAATATAAAAGGTAATTTATTAATGCTACAAATATTAGTAAATATTAATGTAACAGGGAGAACGGCAATTCACCCGTTACAGATTTCATAAATCTGGAAACAAATATTATCTTTAAAATACCCCAAATGAATCAATTAATAAGTCGACGTTTCTTTCGAGCTCTCACGACGCTTTCACAAAATACCAAATATTATCAATATCTAATAAATCAATACTCATGAAGTGATGTTAAAAATTTAGCACTACAAGAAATGCACAAATATCAAATTTATATGAGCAAATTAACAGTCAAAAGTTTGACTAATTAATCAGGTTCTTTATTAAATTTAATAAGTTCAAAATATTACTCAGATAATAAATTCTCATTAATGTGAAAAGTAAATTATGAGCAAAACATAAATAAACTTAATCAAATTACAACGGTACCTTGTTACACATGCGATATCACAACACTCAGCTATCCTCTGTAGAATCGAAGCAAAAATACGCCGTTTTTTTTACGGCAACCAGCGAAGGTTTCCGGTTTCCAATAAACCAGAGTGGATCTCGTTCGAATGACTATAAGACTTGCCAAAACTTCGGCAAACTAAGTGAAGTTGATAGCCCCATATACTGAAGAGAAACAAGGTCTTGGGTGGGCTAAAGGTCTTAAATACTATGTTCAATTGGTGGTTGACCAGTTAGTCGTCCAGGGAGGCCAACGAGAGTAGATGCAAATATTCAGCAATCAAATCCTCACAAATGAGAACGTGTTTCCACTAATTTCCAAAAATATCAACAAACTGCCAATGGAAACATCAATTAATCCTTGCTGAAACTGGAGATCCCAGAGAGAATGAGTGATGAGCTTGTCTTAAATTCTCACACGAGGGTGGTTTCCGTTAAAATCCAAAAATATCACAAATCTACTAACGGAACCAACGATTAAAGTGTATCCAACTAAATCCCAACCATAGATGGCACACAATTGACAGTATAAATTCAGATTACACTTGTAGACATCTATCACCAGACTTTACACCATAACTTCTCTCTCCAAGACTACTCTACACACATCCTTTCACTAGGACGGTCAACGGGCAACAACCCTTCTTCCGACAACAGACGTCCAACTCTTACCAATCTATCTAAATTCTAATACCAACATCGTCTAAATTACTACTTATAATCTTATTCTTCCTCGACGATCCAGCATCAATGCTCAAAATCTACAGTGCTCGAATCTAATATTCTTCATCTATTTGCCATAAATGTCATTAACTCATTAGAATGTGAAATGCCGTCCTAAGTAACTCGCCTCGAACTTCAAAAGAATTCTAACAAAAAATTTAACCTAAAATAAATAGACATCAAAACAAATCAATACCAAATACAAAGAGAGAATCTTTTCAATTGCGAAAACCCAATAAGCCTATCGAAATAACAAAAATGCTACAGAATAAAAGAAAGGTACGTATTTACGTTTGAAGATAATTTTATCCTATTCGTTGGTGTTAATATTTGAAATCAATATTCGTGTTTTAGTTACAAGAAAACAAATGATGTAGATAAACGATACATCTAACGTCCAGTTTAGGGTATTTAAATACGTTTTGTATAATTCAAGCTTCAGATATTTCTTCGTTCACTTGTTCTTTAACGGGTTTATGGTATATACTGCTAGTTATACTCTGCGACAAAAATGTAATGTTACATTTCGGGTAGAGTCCCAAAAAGCTTCGTAGTTCATGCTTGTCTTTCGGGACCGGCCAATTACGAATGGCTTTTATCTTGCCTTCGAAAACTCTACTTAGTTTTGGAATATGGAACACTTCTTCGGGTTAAGTTTCAAGTTAGCGTTCTTAATTCTAGAAAATATTTCGCGAGGTTCTTCCGATGATTTTTGAAAGTATGACCAGAGTGTCGTCAAATTGTACTAAGCATGTCCTCCATGTCAACATTCAAAATACATACTCCATTAACCTCTCAAATGTTGCGGAAACATAACGCAAAGGGCATGACTGGAACTGTGGAGAAGCTGTCGTTTCTCTGTCGTTTTCATGTAGTCCAATCTGCCAATATCCACTCTAGTCCTAGTGTGGAGAACCAACGTCACCCTGCTAGTGTTGTCAGTATGTCTTTCTTCGTATCATCATTAAATTTTCTGTAATCAACTCACTCACTAAAACAACTTTAGCAGAACATGGGCTGATGTGTAACTCAATAACTTCATTTTGTAACATGGACTCGATGTTTTCCATGACTGCCTGTTGTTGCCCTAATGGTGGTCGCCTAGGTGGTATTATTATGGGTAGAGCCTTCCCGGTATCTCTTTTGTGCTGGATGATGTATGTAGGACCAGTAGCTGTTCCTCTGGTGAAAGTTGTGTCAAATGGTCGACAAACTTTTCTAGAAACTTTTTTACTGGGCCTTGTCTGATGTTTGGTACGCTTTGTCACAATTGATGATGATGTCTACTGGCTCGAAACAAGCAATTTCTTGACCATTGGCAATTCGGATGTCATTGTTGGACACATTCAGGATTCTAATTGCTTCAACCAAGTAGTCATGAGCTAAAAGTCCTACCATTTTAACGCAGTTAACAGGATTTCTTTCTAACAGCCAATGAATACTTTGTTCCGTTAGAGTGGGAATTCTGGTTGAGCATCTCGCTACAATTTTTATGGAAGTCGCTGAGCTGTTGCTGGGCCGTGCCATACAAATTACTCATTTAGGAATCGAAAAACATCGTATTTCGGGTCGAACATCAACCCTTATAGGCCGATTAGGTCCATATCCAGTATGAAATTGTCCTCAATCTCTGCTATTAGGAACCTATAGCCAATTCTGTTGTCCCCTATCGGTAGCGCGACATCTGCCTCGCTCCGTATTGACAGGGAATCGCTGACTTTTTTAGCTGGACGTTGCTGTTAATTGACTCTATTTCCGATGAGCTCAAAACTCGGGACCTGACAATGGACATAGCGGCGCCGTTGTCAAAGTTGGTAGTGATTGCTCGGCCGTTGTTGTACCCTTGATGACTAGGCTGCTGCTATCTCCACAAAATCCCGGGATGGATACTGTACTGGGGGCTGGTGGAGGATTAGCCAGCATTATCCCCTTATGCTGACGGTTCCTGGACATGAGGTTGTTTTGTTGGCTACCCCTGGTTGGTGATCATTCAGGTGGCCTTACTCTAAAGTTACGTTGAAACTGCCCTATCCTTCTGGTGTCATTTCTTTGTGACTGTTCCAGAAGTTTGTTTATTCTCGTCAACACTGCCTGAAAGAATTGTTTTGGTTCTTTCTGGTTGAAGGAAACCTCCAAAGCCAGTGCAAGGCTTCATTGCTCTTTTTAATGCCACTAAGTCTTTGAACTTCAGCATCTCTGATACCATTTATAAGAGTCTGTGTGGTCAATTGATCTTTAGTTTCGTTTGGTAGATAGGACAGGTGTACTAAACGTCGATTTTTGCTTCGAATTCTTCTACACTCTCTCCAGATTTTTGGAGTTTTCCACTTAGTCGCACCTGATAGACTTGGCTCAAGGATTAATTGTCTTATCTCTTATCTAGGACTGCAATGATTTTGTCGAAGCTAGCTTTTTCATCGACTAGAATGCTTTGGATGAGTTCTAAGGTCAGACATCTTAAAGAAATTACAAGAGACGTAGATTTTTATTTGTTACCCCACCCATTAGTTCAAGTGTGGGTGGTTCGCTAACCGAACCCTTGGTACTTACGGTGTTCTGGTATTTCCCTCTCTGCAAGTATTTTTGGAGTTTTTTAAATTTTTGTTTTCATTTTGTGTTGGATAGTACTGATTTTATCTTGTACTTCACTTTGTACTGATTTTTGATATGAACTGTTTTCAACTTAAACCTGACTTTGAATGGATTTGATGTGATCTACTTTGTCTTCAAGAGTACCCACAATATTTTTTAGGATCTTTATGTCATCGTTTATGCTTTTATGTCTGATTTCACTATTTGCATTCTCGGATAAACTGCTTCATTAACTTGCGTTACTATTTCCATTGATTGTTCCAATTGCTGTTGTCTTTTTAATTCATCTTGTTATTGTTTTCCTTCAAATATTTTAAATACATTTTGTCTCTTCAATTCAGTTTGTTCTTGATTTTCTTCTAATTTCGAAAATTAAATTCTACTGCTCACTTTTAATGGTAGAGATAATGTTTTGTTGCTTTTAATCAATGTTAGTGACAATATTTTCTCAATTCTAAGTTCTTCATCAAAAGGTTTCACTAACTTTAGTTGGATATCTTCTTGATTTTTTTTCTCCTATTTGTCATATAAGTTATTTTGTTCGTCTAGTTTATCAGTAACGTGTTTTAACATTTTTTGCTGGTCCCCTCATTTTCTGCCATACTTCGAGTTGCAGCCATAAATCAGATGTTACCTTCACGTAATCACACTTCTGACACCAAATGCAATAGATTCTGAGGGTTCAAAATTCAGAAATATTTACTTTTATTTTCAATGTATTCAATTTTATCAAAATAAACAAATAGACTCTCTTGCAAAAATACAATGACTAATACTATCAGCTGAAATCATTTACGCTTCTTCAAAACCAAACTGCCTCGCCTAAAGTACTCGCCGTTATAATAAAATTCAATCGTCCGAAGGATTTTCCAATCTTTTCGGGTGCCAGTCTAATTGGTATTCGAAATCTGAATCACTTTAACCTGTACAGTACAGTAATCGAAATTTCGGGTACTACTATCTTCAGTTGCAATTTCCATAACCGATTGAAATCTCGAATTTTAATGTATTTTTTACTTATAAAAAACTCGAAATTTATGGCGCCATCTAGGCGTTTCAGGAAAGACTAGAACTAGAAACCCTAAATTGAAACTCCAGGCTATAATGCTGTATTTAATAATGCTGTCAAAGCACTACCATGTATTTCAAGATGTGGACGCCCAGAGACCACAAAGGGTGTTAATATTTTTTAATCAAATTATAAGATTTTTTGTGAGAGTCATTTTAGCATTTTCATCCATAAATGAAATTTATAACGCTTCAAAAAATACATTTTAGACATTTTTCACATTTTTGTTATTTTTCTCATTTATTTTTTTCTGGCTAGGCACACCCTAATCACCTAGCGGCATTAAATATACTTTACGACTTATTCGTCGAGCCCTTTCGGAGGAGTTCAACCACAAACTGCAGGGATTTTTATATACTAGATTATACTTTTAAAATGATGGTAAAATAATTAATATTTAAATAATTTGGTCAAGTGCAAGTTGGATGCGCATACTAAGGGTTCCGTACCACCTTCAAGATTCTAATATTGCAGTTTCAGACAAGCAGGGAACGATATTTACCCTAATATCTTTTAAAGGAAGCGTTTTAAATATACACTTTGAAAAAAAATATACACTTTGATTTTTTATTTTATTTGCTTCAGGATTCGCTTGATTTTTATCAGAATACATATGTATTTAATTTTCTAATTTGGCCCCCAAAAATTAACATTAGAGTTTTATTTTACTAATAAACTTTCAGAGAAGCCTTTTATAATCTACTGTCTGAGTTTTGAGGCTCTGTAGATTGGAAGATAAAGGGCAAAATTTTAAATTATAAATTATTAAATCTGTTATTCAAATTATTTAAAAATACAAATAAAATATATTTTTCAAAATTTAAATAGTGTAGTTTCTAAAGTGGAAATTAGGTCGTTGTTTAATATTTTTGTTAATATCTTTTAAACAAATGATTTAAAAATGTGATATATTTGTAATTCACATAATGAGCCTTTTATCTGATATATTACTTGATGTGTATGAAAATTGAATTTTTATTTTCCATTTAATTGTATAATTTGTCCCTAAAATTACTATGGGGGTTTTCTAATAATTTTTCTTATACATTTAAATAATAAATACCTGTTGTAGACTTATTTGCGCACTTCGCAAATTTGAGCATATAAGTCAAAAACTAATAGAGATAAACTGGTTAACAATGTAAAAGACTTGGCAATATCATTTTTGTAAATTTGTCCATCGTATTATTCACACGAGAAAATCGGATTATCTTTGGGAAAAAATAGTTTATGCTAATCAAATTCACAATAGACCTACAAGATTCAGCAACCTTTTATATGTCCCTAGACATTCATCAGCCATGTTTCAGTGGTCTTTCTCATTTAACGCGTTTAAAATGTATAATAAAACTATTCTGGAAAATTTAGATGATACAACTTTACTTGGTTTTCAAAAGAAAATTAAAGTTATTAAATTAAGTTCTTGTTTAACGACACTTTTGTTTTTAAATAGTCTTAATGTAGTTTGTCAATGTCAATACTTTCCTCCATATTGTTCAATTGCCACAATTACCTACTTTGGTAATAAATATTTTGTGAAGAAACTTGTTTTCTTTAGGGTTGAGTGGAAGATTAGTCATAGGCTAAACTCCGCCTTTTGTTTTGCTATGTATGTGTATACTGTATAGATTTATGTATGTGCATACTGTATATATATATATATATATATATATATATATATATATATATATATATATATATATATTACATAAACGAAACAATAAAGACGCTTTATTTATTTATTTAAAGTGAGCCCCAGTACCCCTGTAATGTCAAAAACGCCCGGTTAATGCCTCGATGTCAATGGCTAACCTTATTACGGCCCATGTGGTAAACGTTGACACACCAGGGTGCACGGCAGCTTCAGTGGAGACGGGAGTGGGTTAACAAACAAGGGCCAAGCCAACTGTAAGTTAACTTTCCAATATAAAGATGTTCTGGGCGCCAGGTAGATTCTTTGCCTCTTTACCCCAGCTAACCGCCTAAGATAACCTACCAATCCTCCGCGGCTACTAGAAATCTATAGATAAGGGCTCCATGGCTAATAAAACCTCAGTATATTGTCAGTTACGTCACAACAACCTACTTTAATAAAACTCTTCATAAACAGTAAATAATTTAATGAACTTTTAAATTATTTCAATACAATCCTGCAAATATCAAACACAAGTCGACCTGTAGCCAACTTCATGTACCTACATACACATATCTATAGCTCAACTATAATCAACATTACATGCCTGATACACTAATCCAAATTATTACCAAAATCACAAATGTAATAATCAATTACCAAAATCAACAAATGTAATAATTAAATAATGATCGAGTGAACCATAGATAAAATAAACATATGTTATCAAAAGCATTAATCAAAATACTCAAATGTTGTTGTGATCCGTAAACATGCACAATATAACTAAAATCAGAAATGAGATACTTGAATGCACAATATTCAAAATAATAAATATCAAAGTCAATAGTTACTTAAACGAGCAATCTTCAAAATAATATCAAGTCAATAATGACATCTAAACTGTAAATAATTAAAAAATGATAACAAACTCAATAACTGTACTGTTATTCTGAAATCTGAAGCCAAAAACTTTCAATTACTGACAAAAGTGTTTAATTACATTTAAACTTCAAGAAAAATCAATAATGATTTCATAAATCTAAAAACAAATATTATCTTTAAAACATCAAAATTAATTCAATTAACAAGTCGATGTTCGAGCTCTCACGACGCTTTCACAAAATACCAAATAATATCAATATCTAATAAATCAATACACATGAAATGATATTCAAAATTTAACACTATAGGAAGTGCATAAAAATCAAATTTATATGCGCAAATTGACAGTCAAAAGTTTGACAAAATAATCAGGTTCTTTATTAAATTCAAAAAGTTCAAATAGTTATTTAATTAAATCAATTATCTATAATGTGAAAAGCAAATTATGAGCAAATAAATACACTGAAACAAATTACAAGGGTACCTTGTTCAAATGCGATGACACAACACTCAGGTGTCCTCTGTAGAATCGAAGCAACATACGCCGTCGTTGCTATACGGCAACCAGCGATTCCGGTTCCCAATAAACCAAAATGGAACTAGTTCGATTACAAGACTTGCCGAACTTCGGCAAAATAAGTGAAGTTGTTAGCCCCATACACTGTAGGAAACAAGGTCTTGGGCGGGCTAAAAGTCTTACATACGATGTTCAAATGGTGGTTGACCAGTTAGTCGTCCAGGTAGGCCAACGAGAGTACATGCAAATATTCAGCAATCAAATCCTCACAAGCGAGAACGTGTTTCCACTAACTTCCAGAAATATCACCAAACTGCCAATGGAAACATCAATCAAACGTTGCTGAAACCGGTGATCATCGAGATAATCAGTGATGAACTTGTCTTAAATCCTCACACGAGTATGGTTTCCGTTACAATCCAAAAATATCACAAAACCAATAACGGAACCAACGAACAAAGTGTATCCAACTAAATCCCAATCAATGGATGGCACAAAATTGCCATTATAAATTCAGATTACACTTCTAGACATCAAATCACCATATTTCACCATAACCTCGCTTCCCAGGTACTACACGCATCCTCACACTAGGACAGACAACGGGCAACGAACAACCTTACACCACGATGGTCGGCGGCCAACTCCTCCCGACAACAGACATCTCCAAAACTACCAACCTCTTCTCAAATCTAATACCAACATCGTCTAAATTCCCTACAATTCCCTACATAGAACACTCTTCTCCCACGACATTCCACGACGTCTATGCTCGAAATGTCCCGTGCTCGACTCTACTTTCTACCTCTTCTCATCATAAATGTCTTTAACCTGTCTAGAACGTGTGATTCCGCTCTTAGCAAAATCGCCTCGAACGTCAAGAAAATCTAACCAATAATATTCACCTCGAATAAGTCAATCATCAAAACAAAACAATACCAAATACAAACGAGGATATTTCTAATACGAAAAACCCAATAAGCCTATCGGAATAACAAAACTACTAAAGAATAATAAAAAAAGGTACGTGTTTATGTTTGAAGATAATTTTATTCTATCCGTTGGTCTTATTATTCGAAGTCAATACTCGTGTTTTAGTTACAAGAAAACAGTTATTGTAGATATTTAGGCTATTTAAAACACGTTTTGGCATAATTCGAACCTCCGATATTTCGTCGTTTACTTGTTCTATTACGGGTTTATGAAATATACTGGGGGTTATACTCTGCAGCAAAAATGTCATGTTACACCCCTAATTATTTTCAAAATTTTTAAATTTTTAGTATGGTTTCGGACATAAAACGAGAATTGAAAATTTCTTATATCTTTATGTTAATAACTTGTAAACAATTATTTTAAAAATATGAAAAATATATATTTGTATTCCTCACAATGAGTCCTTTCATTTGATGTATTGCATGATGCGTTAAAAAATATTTTTTTATTTTCCGTTTAGTTCTATAATTTGGCCTCCAATATTAATATTAGGGATTTCTTCATATTTTTCCTGTAAACAAAAAAAATTAGGTCTTATAGTTTGGGGAATAAAGGTGCATTTTCATCAGACGCCAGAAGCCAGCGTCAAGTGCCATAGACTGGAGACTCAAATAGATGGTTATGTGGTATAATTTCGATAAAAGCGCCATCTGGAAAAATTAAAAATTTGTCATCCAGATATTTATATTGATATTTTTTTCGCTAAATGATTTTTGATATCTAGGAGTTTCAGAAAAAAATCTCGAAAAGGCAGTATTATATATCTATATTGGTCAAAATGACCATGGAACAAATGTCGAAAATATACCACGGGAGTATATTCTCTATGACATTAGACGCTGGCGTCTAGCGTCAAAACTAAATTGTGTTTAGTTTTTAATCGTTTGACGCTTGAATAGTATGTGTTGACGCTGACATTTACTGGTTTTGTTGGCAGCGATTTTTTAAAGTTGGTCTTCTAAATTACCTGTTTGTTCTTTAATAAGATAAACTTTAAAAACTTCAGTAGTAATTTTAACTGATTTAAAATTAGACAGGGAATTATTTAATGCAAGGAATTAATGAGTGCAATTAAATTTCATTGTAACCTAACTAAATGATTTGTAACTAAAATAGGTAATGCTGAGAGGAATTTATTATTGAAATTATGGAATACTAAAGAGAAGTTATATAAAAATATAAATTATTAAAATGGAAAATTAAGATATAATTATAATTAAAAAGAACTGCAAAACCACTTTGTTTTTTAATAAAACCACTGCATGATCAATTTACAATTAGTTTATCACTGCCAATTTACTAAGTTATTTAAATGAAATAATGAAAATAAAATATTGTATATAATTAGCATATACAAAAATACTAAGTTTGAGTTGTCATACAGATTTTGGATACTGAGGAAAAAAATAGGCGTTAATAAGAATGGTAAAGTGTTCAAATAATTTTTTAATTGCATTGACAGCGCCGACTCCTTCGGCATAACAGCAAAATTGGTCTCGAATTTTTACTGCTAATAGTGCTAATCGGCTATAATATGTTATTCGGAATTTTTGTATTATTTTTTCGGATATTTCTCTTAAGCAAATTATAGTCATATTTCGTTGGATATCAGAGCAGATTACCCTTTTTCGTTTCATTTTTGCAATATTTGGTGGCCGAATTAGTTCTTGGCATTAATGGATCCACATTTCAAGGACTAATTATATCAGTGTAAGGCGGTTAAAAATTAGATAATTTTGATTGGTCGTCTCTATGTATTTTCTTTGCCAATTTTATCGACGCTCTTAGATCATTTACCATCTAGATATAGCCTGTCAAGCATAAAATCGTGGCAACGCTAGAAAGAGAGGGCAATAGAGGCAGTAACAGGCTATTTCACTTAGTGGGTGGATGGTCGGTGAACGCAGCCAATGAACAACATGCTTTATTGGAAGCAGCTCCCAACCGAGTGAAATAGCCTCTTGCCCTCTCTATTGCCCTCTCTCTCTTTAGTCTTACCACAACATTTGTGCACTGCAGGCTATCTCTAGAAAGTAAAAGATCTAAGTCGACGCTACACTTCCATTCTGACGCCGTAGTTTGCCGCTATAACAACGATCATCTTTTTCCAGATGTCGCTTTTATTGAAATTATACCATACTATTGAGTCTCTACTCTATGACACTTGACGCTTGACGCTGGTTTCTAGCGTCAAATGAAAATGCACCTTAACGGGAGGAATAGGTAATTTTTTTAAAATACTTGTTTAATATATTTTAAAATATTCATTTTAAATAAATTAAAAAAATATATTTGTATTCGTCATAATCAGCCCTGTGATTTGATATATTACATGATCCGTTATAAACAATTATAACTTTTTATTTTCCATTTAATTCTATAATTTGCCCCCCAAAATGAATATTAGGGGTTTCTCCTTATTTTTCCAGTAAAGTTCAGGTGAGGGGCTATACCTCCATTTTTTTTCCAAATATTTCCAGCTTATGGTTTCGGAGATAAGGGGGGGGGGATCGGTAAAATTTTTATACTTTTCTTAATATCTTTTAGTTAATTTATTTTAAAAATATGTAGAAAATATATTTGTTTGCATCATAATGAGCCCTTTTATTTGATATATAACATGATGGGTTAGAAACAATTTTAATTTTATATTTTCCATTTAATTCTGTAATTTGACTCCCAAAATTAAAAGTAGAGGTTTCTCCTTATTTTTCTAGTAAACTTCAGGTCAGACCCTATACCTCTAATTTTTTTCAAAACTTTACATTTTTAGTTTCGGAGATAGGGGGGATGGGTAAATTTTGATATATTTTCGTTAATATCTTTTTAACTATTTTTTTAAATATGAAAAAAATATGTTTGTGTTCCTCAGAATTTGACCTTTTATTTGATGTATTACATGATGCGTTTGAAATTTTTTTTAAATTTTCATTTAATTCTATAATTTGCCCCCAAAATTAATATTAATGGTTTCTCCTTATTTTTCCTGTAAAGTTCGGGCAATGTTCTATATTTCTCAGTTTTTCCAAAATTTAAGGCTCAATGGTATCGGAGATCAGGGGGCGAACAGTCGATTTTTTTAGCTTTTCCCCCCAGAAGTACCCCTAAAATCAAAATTTCTTCTGTTACGATATGTACTCCTGATCGGGTCACCATACTATATATTGATACCAAATTTCAACTTTTTCCGCCCAATAGTTTAGGAGAAATTGCTGTGATGTGACAGAGGCAGAAATCCGGAGTGATATTATAAGGGTATCCGTATATAGTAGACAATACACAATAGACAATTTATTCATCTTTTTGCTACAACAGTAGATAAGATATGTCAATAATTGGGTGTATAATCCAATCTTACAAGAAGTAAAAATAAGAATTACAACTATTCATTATTAATACCAATATATCACTTTAAAAACACACAAATCCTTAAAAGAGTATAGCACAATTAAGATCTATTTACAGCAAACAATTAAACACATACCTATAAGTCAAATAATTGCTACTAATAAAAACATTCACCCTCTTCCTAGTAGATATATTTCAAATTCTCCTATGGTATAAAAAGTTTCATTTAGCAGTAAAGTTCTTATTTGTTTTTTATATAGTGCTAGAGTTTTAATCTTTTTTATATTTTCTGGTAGTGAGTTAAACAGTCTGCAACCTAGATAGTGACTAGTTTTCTTAATAAATTGATGATTGTATTTTTCTATACAGAAATTTTCTCTGTTGCGCGTCGGATAACTGTGAAAATAGTAATGCGAAATATATATATCTTGATTCTGATAAATATACACTAAAAGTTTGTAAATGTATATGCTTGTAACAGTTAATATTCCTTCTTTTTTGAAGATTTCTCTACATGTAGCGTTATATGGTAAATTAAAAATTAATCTCATTATTCTTTTTTGCATTACCAGCACTCTGTATAAGTCATGCGCACTTCCCCACACCGCTATAGTATAGGACATGGCTGGATACGCATTAGCGTAATAGACAGTTATAAGATTAGAATCGCTTAGTGAGTTTTTTAAGGATTTTATCATAAAAAAACATTTATTTAGTTTTGAGCAAACATCATTAATGTGCAAATTCCATTCAAGGTTAGAATCTATTGTGATTCCTAAAACCTCTAAGCTATGACTAACAGGCAAATTCAGATTATTGAATAAAATATTTAAGTTTATCGGATTGCGTATTTTTGTCTTAAATTCCATTGCCACAGTCTTTGACAGATTTATAATAAGGTTCTTCTTTTTACACCAATTTGAAAATTCAATCATTATTAAGTCAATTTTCTCCTCCAAGAGTTTCTCATCTTTTGCGGAGATAACTATGGTTGTATCATCAGCAAACATGATAACATTGCCACATGAAATATATTCCGGTAGGTCATTAATAAATAACAAAAAAACTAGAGGACCTAGGGCACTTCCTTGAGGGGCCCCCATGTCACAGTTCATAGATTGTGAAAAAGCATAGTCAACTTTAATTTTAAATTTTCTACCCTTTAAAAAAGATTTAAGCCATTTATTTAATGGTCCCTTAATTCCCAATCTCTCAATTTTTTTTACAACAAATTCAGGGTCAATGGTATCAAAGGCCCTTGTTAAGTGGAAAAGTAGAGCAACTACTTTTTCATTATTATCTAGTCTTTTATATATATCTTGTACGAGATCAATTACTGCGGTTTCAGTTGAATGTTTTTCTCTAAAACCATGCTGGTGAGAAGTAATAATTTTGTTTTTTTAAGAAAAATAGCTAGCTTGTTGTAGATAACTTTTTCGAAAACCTTTGAAAAACAGTTAAGTAAAGATACTGGTCTATAATTTTCGACTAACAGGAGATCACCCTTTTTATAAACAGGTAAGACATTAGCTTCTTTCAGTCGCGAAGGGAAAGTACCTTCATACACCGACATATTTATTAAATAGGCCAAACAGGTAAATAGTTTAGAAGAACATTTTTTTAACAAAGTCATTGGTACTTCATCGGGTCCTGTACATTTTTTATTTCGTAACTTTTTTATGGCCAAGCTATCTTGTGGGATTACGTCATAGTATTTAAAATCATTAAATTTTTTTTTAAACGGTGCAGTTATCTAACAATTTGTTATTAAAGTGAGAATTTAATGTATTTTTTACAACACTTGAGAAATATTTACTAAAATTATTTGCTATTTCCTTAGGATTTGTTACCGTAACATTCTCTATGCATGTTACATATCACCTTTCATGACTTATAAATAATAATATGCTGATTAATGTCTAGAATAAAACAATAATCCATTGTAAAGGAATTACGCAGAAACTAAAACAATACCCATATTATATTACTAGATGCACCTGCATAAACGATGATTCTGCATAGTTCCCCATTTTCAGCAGAGATTATAAATAGGAGAATATTACAAATCTTAATCAATCTTCATCAAGCTTTTTGAGTTCAACTTAAGACTTTTAACGTTGTTCAGAGCCACAACATTTGGTCTGTTCATTTGCTGTATAAAATAGTCATTTTTGTAACAAGTAGTGATAGTTGTGTTTCGAATAAATTCTGTTGTTTTTTAAAAAAGGGTTTTGAGTGATAAAGCTCCAACAATTGGCGCAGTCAGCAGGATCGGAAAAACAGAGATTTTTGGTGATCCAAGAAAAACAGAGCAGAAATTCCAAGAAGATCTGGTGGTTTCCAAACCTTCAACCGGAAAGAACCGCACGCACTACAGAGCATCTTCCAGAAGATCAAAGTGAGTAAAGATTTATTATTATTCTGTGAAAATTGCTATATATTTGTTCCCTAAATCCAATTATTTTCCCAAGTCGTTAAATAAAAATAATAAAAAATATACGTGTGTAAAAAATTTGTAACAATTCCATTAAAGGGGTTAGATTTTGGAGTCGAGCGAAAATCGGACAGAATCGAGATCCGCGAGTTTATTTTCGAGGGAATATCGGAAGTAACTTGAGCAATTTTAATTTGAAGTTTTTCATTAAAATTGGGGTGGAATTAAACAAATAAAAATGAGCCAAGAAAGCTTAAATCTTATAGAATATAGGTTAAGTGAATTATGTCACATTATACCAGAATATGATGGAGATTCAATATTATAAAATACATTTATTAATTCTTGTGACGCAGCATTTGACGTAGCAACAGACCAACAAACATATCTCTTAACTGTACATTTAAAAAACAAACTAAAAGGACCAGCATCTCAACTAATAAACTCACGCGACTTGAAAAATTGGGATCAAATCAAAACTATTTTAAAAACACACTTCGGTGATTCGAGAGACTTAACAAGTCTAATCTACGATTTACAACAAATAAAACAGGGAAACAATGAAAATCCTCAAAACTATGTGCATCGCATAAACGCACATCATTCAAAACTATACGCCGCGATAAATCAACAAGTAACATTAACCCGAGAACAGAAAACCGCACAGCAAGCGTTAGTCGACAAAGTAGCTTTACAGACACTTTTAGTAGGTCTCGAACATAAGCTAGGTGCAATCGTACGAGCATCGCGACCTTGTAATCTCGCAGAAGCTGCAAATATAGTAAACACTGAATATCAATTAACGTATCTAGAAAGTAAAAAGCCACAGGTAAATTCTCCAAACTTTCAAAGTAAAAATAAAAAGACATGTAATTATTGCAAAAAGTCGGGACATTTAATTTCAGAATGTCGCAAAAAACAAAATAATGATAAATACTATAATCAAAACCGAAATTATCAATATAATTCGGGAAATCAAAGAAATTTCAATCCAAATCATACCTTTGCGAATAGACATGAAAATAATAATCAAAATCACAGAGAAAAATATTATCAAAGACCACCTAACCAAAATAATTATAACCAAAATAATTATCAAAGCAATTCTTCAAATAAAAGAAACATGCAAAATCCTCCAAGAAAAACATTTCATTTAAACGAACAAAGAGTGGAAATGAAGACTGGCACTTCTACTCATCTCATTCCAACCAGTCAAGCACAGAATTTAGAAAGCCAAGAATAAGATCAGAATTCGTAAATACAAGCAATTCAAATAATTTATTTTATATAAAAACTCATGACGGATAATATCGCTATTTAATTGAAACCGGAGCAAGTATATCAATTTTGAAACCAAATTTATTTGAACAAGAAAAAATAAAAAGCGTAGAACCCATAAGAATTCAAGGTGTAACCAACCAATTTTTTGAAATAAATAAAGCAATAAATTTTGATTTCTTTTTGAAAAATGACGAAATGGAAGTATTCGTGCATAACTTAAATATAGAATTTGATGGTTTATTAGGTATAGATTTTTTACAACAATATGAGTGTCTAGTTGATTTAAAAAATAGAAAACTAATAACCAAATATATAACTTTGCCATTATACAAAGAAAATGAAATTGTCAATGAAATAACTATAGAACCAAGAACTGAACAAATATTCAAGTTAAAATGTAATGAAAAAAATGCTGAACTAATTTTACATTCACAAGAAAAAGAAAATGTCATATTGCCAAATTGTGTAATCAAAACGAATGAAAAAGGTGAATTTCTAACGTCAATTTTAAATAAAAGCGAACAAAAGAAAAGAATAATTTTTGATGAATTAATAATTGAACCTTTTATTGAAAATAGCCCAGTAAATAAGAATCAAACATTAATTTTAAATCTACAAAAAGAAAACTTATATTCAAGACAACAACGAGTCGAACAATCCTTGCGTTTAGAACATTTAAATTTTGAAGAAAAAGAAGCAATTACCGCCTTATGTAAACAATATTGCGATATATTTTATCTAGAAAATGATGAATTAACTTTCACAAATAACGTAAAACATAAAATAGATACCGGGCAAGCCAAACCAATTGCAACAAAGTCATATAGATACCCTTATGTCCATAAACAAGAGGTAAAAACCCAAGTAAATCAAATGTTAAAACAAGGAATAATCCAACCATCATCCTCACCTTGGTCATCTCCAGTATGGGTAGTTCCCAAAAAGTTAGACGCCAGTGGTAAGCAGAAATGGAGAATGGTCATAGACTACCGCAAATTAAATGAAGTTACGGTAGATGATAAATATCCGTTGCCTAATATAAATGATTTACTCGACAAATTAGGACATTGCTGTTATTTTACAACCCTTGATCTGGCATCAGGTTTTCATCAAATTGAGATTAATCCAACAGATATAGAAAAAACCGCGTTCACAGTTGAAAATGGTCATTATGAGTTTAAGAGAATGCCATTTGGTTTAAAAAATGCACCCGCGACCTTTCAACGAGTTATGGATAATATTTTAACTGGCATACAAAACGAACGAGCACTTGTATACATGGATGACATCATATCTTATGCTTCATCATTAACAGAACACATACAAAGACTAAGAGAATTATTCGAAAGACTAAGAAATTCAATTGCAACCCGATAAATGTGAATTTTTAAAAAAAGAAGTTGCATACTTAGGTCATATAGTGACAGAAGAAGGTGTAAAACCAAATCCAGAAAAGATAAGAGCAGTCAAAGAATTTCCAGTACCTAAAAACGCAAAAGACGTGAAAAGTTTCCTAGGTTTAGCAGGATACTATAGAAGTTTATAAAAGATTTTGCCAAAATAGTCAAACCTTTAACTGAATTATTAAAGAAAGATATAAAATTTAACTTTGATGAACATTGCATAAAATCATTTGAAACATTGAAACAAACATTAACAAATTATCCAATTTTACAATATCCTGATTTCGAAAAGGAATTCAATATTACTACAGACGCGAGTAATTATGCGATAGGAGCAGTACTATCACAAGGAAAAATATGAAAAGATTTGCCTATAGCATACGCATCTAGAACTCTGAATGCTCACGAACAAAAATATTCGACAATCGAGAAAGAATTACTAGCAATAGTATGGGGAGTTGCTAAATATCGGGAATTCGTCTACGGGACAACCTTCAAACTATATACCGATCACCGCCCGATAACATGGTTATTCAATGTAAAAGATCCAGGTTCAAGACTCGCAAGATGGAGATTGAAATTAGAAGAATATAATTATCAAATAATATACAAACCAGGTAAACAAAATACCAATGCCGATGCCTTATCTCGAATAAGGATCAATCATCTCAGAGATTATTCAAAAATATTCTACGGAAGTCCAATAAAAGAAGAAGAAGAAGAAAACGAAGAAAGACCGGATACTCCAAATACAGAAATCGGATATGAAACAATCTTAGAAGAATATAATATTTTTAAGAAACTACACGAATCAAAATCATTAATTGATTATTCTAAATGTAATTTTACTAATGAGAAATTTCTAGATAAACATAAAAAAAAATTATATCATTCTTAAAGCCAGGCGAATTAAATGATTCACAATTTAAAATAGCTGATGATTTAATTGACTTAAATACAATGTATGAAGAACACAGAATAAACGTTGTCACATCAAAATCCAATCCTAAACGAAAGTATTACCTTATCATTGTTCCACATTTAAATCCTGATCAAGCAATCTTTGAAATTCTTTACTACAATAAAGAGATATTGTTAGAAAACAATAAATACTATATGGAAGAATTAAAAAATGTACCAATTTTAGAAATGCTATCTTTCATTTTTTCCGATAATGAAATAGAATTTATAACTTGTAACCCAAACATTATAATCCCAGAAAAAGAACAAAGAAATATAATTATCGAAGAAAATCATACAGGTAAATTAAATATGCATAGAAGTATCCAAGAAACAGTAACAAGAATAAAACGAAAATATCAGTGGGAAAATTTAACCAAAGACGTTGAAAATTTCATAAAAAATTGCGAAGTATGTATTAAATCCAAAGCTTGTAGGAAAAATTTATCAAATCCCTTAGTGATAACAGAGACGCCGAAAACACCGTTTGAACACATTAACCTCGATATATTAGAAATACCAGAGAAAAATTATGTACTTGTGATAAGAGATGAATTTTCTAAATTTACCCAAGCTTATCCAATTGAAAATAAATCCGCGAAAAATGTTGTTAATACACTATTATTATATTTTATGCACTACGGTACGCCGCTAAGAATACATTGTGACAGAGGTAGAGAATTCGATAACCAATTAATGAGAGATCTATGTACTCTTTATAATATTAAAGTAACATTTTCATCAGTCAATCATCCACAGAGCAATGGTTCAATCGAAAGATTTATGAGTACCTTATTGGAAATGATAAGATCAACAGTTACTGAAAAACCGGGAGATCATCCACTAACGTGTGTCCCATATGCAGTTATATGCTATAATAATTCTATAAGTAGTACACATGGTTATACGCCATACGAACTAATTTTTGGTCACACAAATTCAAGACCACCTGAAAAATTATTTAATCAAGAAGAACTAGTTTCGAAATATGTACGTGAACTAAATAATAAAATTTCATATTTTTATAAAGTAGCGAGAGAGAAAACAATTTTGAAAAAATTCAAATCTAAAGAACGTCACGATCAAAAAGCGAAACCAAAACCAAAAGATATTGAAGTAAATGATTTTATATTTATAAAAGAGTCACAGATAAAACATAAACTAAGTAACAAATCGAATGGTCCTTATAAAGTGATACAAATATTAGGAAATTATGCCTTAAAAATCAAAGACTTAGAAACGAACAGAGAATTCACAATTAACTCAGATCAAGTTAGCTCAATCTTAAAATAGATTTTCTTTCTTTTCAGATGAAAAACATCATCATTCTTACTGTACTAATCACAGTAAGTCAAGCAAGTAATTATAAAATTAGAACTCTAAATAACACTTTAGGAATACAATATTACCATGAATCAGACTTAAAAGTATCAAATGAAAAATGGAAATTACTAGGTGTCAAAGACATTACAATTTTATTAGATTCCTTCAAAAATGATATTTCAATTTTAAACCACATAAAGCAATTAATTGAAAGAGACACTCCAAGACTTATAGCATTTTACACTGAAGTCAAACCTCATATTACAATGTTAAATAAAATAATAATGACAATCAGTCAAAAATTTAGTGAAATAAAAAATGATATTAACCCTTATGACCCAAAAGAATTTAATTTAAATAACACTCGTACGAAACGAGGAGCTTTTAATTTTATAGGCTCAGTATGGAAAGCAATCACGGGAAATCTCGATAGTACAGATGGTGAATATTACGACAAAGTCATAAATGAAGTCGAAGAAGACGAAAGAGCTCTAGAAAATTTAATGAAAAATCAAATCACTGTAACTAATTCTGTAATAAAAAACTTTAACTATACAATACGCAAATTACAAATAGACGAGCAAACATTTAATGAAAATCTTCACAAAATACAAAAAGCTATTTTCAACATATCAGATAACCAAAATTTTTATGATTCAAAGCTTCAAATTATAAATATATGTGAACAATTATTAGAGTCATTCATTCTAATAGAAAATGAACTTAACGATATCATTGATTCAGTCACATTCGCAAGACTCAAAAGCATCGGTAATTCAACCCGAAGATCTTATATTCCAATTAAGACTAATTTCCACAAGTTTAAGCACACATATTTTACCAATGTTGCCAAATCTAGAAAATATTCCAAAATACCTTGATATAATTGAACTTCAAGCTTATCAATCCGATAATAAAATCGTCTTTATTTTACCAATTCCTTTAGTAGAGCCCGAAGAATACAAACTCCTACATGTTTACTCTTTACCAATTTTTAATCAAAAAACCAAATTGTCTCACCTTATCTTAAACACATATAAATATATAGCTGTTAGCAGAGATAATAATCTTTATATTACAATTGATAATTTGGAAAAATGCAAAAGCATCGAATCAGAAACAAAAATTTGTTACAACTTAATTGCATATCCAATCGATGAACACGCACCCTGCGAAATAAAAGTAATCAAATCCATAAAGCTACCAGAAAATTGCCAAACCATTGAAGTTAATATTGAAGACTACAAGGTACAACATATATCTGAAAATGAATGGTTAATCGTCACCAATGCCCTTTTACCAATCAGTATCCAATGTAAAGAAGATATTTGTATACATTGTATATGTTACGTTGGTTCAATCAGAATACAGTCAAGCAAAAACTACAAATCAGAAGATTCCAGAGTCATCGAAACTCCAAACATTCCTTATGAATGTTGCGAAGAAACAAAAAGTGCGCGAAATGTGTTTAAATTAAAGCCTTTAAAAATTCAAAAACTCGAACTTGATGAACTTAATATTGCAGAACAAGTTAGATCAATATTCCGAAGAACTTGATGATATAATAAATAGACCTTTTACTCAAAGACATACCCAGTGGTTAACAATTTTGTGTATCGTATTAATTGTACTAATTATTTCAATTTTTATTATTTACAAATGTCGAAAAAGATGTAGAAAGCAGTTTCCAGCAATTATATTCCCAACAATAAACGCAGAACCAGGACAATCCAGAAGCCTATTAAGAAGATTCAGAACACGAAGAAGATCTTCAATTCGAGATGAAAACATAATGGAAATGCAAGAACCCGCAATCTAATTAAACGAATTGTAAGTTTCAACAAATGTAATATTACTAATTTTAATTTTGAATCTTGTAATCTTTATCAATTTTAAATCAAAAAAAAAAAAAATTGTGTCAAATGTAGACTCCAAATTTTAAATAAGAGGGGGAGGAGTGTTACATATCACCTTTCATGACTTATAAATAATAATATGCTGATTAATGTCTAGAATAAAACAATAATCCATTGTAAAGGAATTACGCAGAAACTAAAACAATACCTATATTATATTACTAGATGCACCTGCATAAACGATGATTCTGCATAGTTCCCCTTTCTCAGCAGAGATTATAAATAGGAGAGTATTCCTAAACAAGACGCTTTTTGAATTCAACTTTAAGACTTTTAACGTTGTTCAGAGTCACAACATTTGGTCTGTTCATTTGCTGTATTAATTATTATAAAATAGTCCTTTTTGTAACAAGTAGTGATAGTTTTGTTTCAAATAAATTCTGTTGTTTTTTAAAAAAGGGTTTTAAGTAATAAAGCCCCAACATGCATATTTGTGTAATTGTTTTCTTTGAATTGCTTTGGTTTTTGCCATTTAATGAGTTAATTATATTCCATGTGGTCTTTGATTTATTTAATAAATTATTGATTCTTTTATTGAAATAATTTACTTTTTCATTTTTTATTCTTATGTTGATATCTTTTTTAATACTTTATATTGGGTTTTTAGTTGAGCATCTTTAGACTGTTTCTGTATCCAATGAAGGTTTTTTAATTTTTTAAGATCTTCTAGAAGGGCACTGGAAAACGTAACTTTTTTGTTTTGTAATTTTTCTTCCTTAACCTTCTTATTTGGACAGCTTACTTGAAAACACCAATTAAATGCATCAAAGAAAGTTTCAAAGTTATTTTCTATATCATTTGGAGTAAAGTTTATTGCAAATGAATGTCAACTACCCTGTGGTATCGTTCCGAGTTTTGCGTACTCACACTTGGCGTTTTTGCCTGCTTGTCATTACAATATATAAGTTGACAAAACTGATCGGATATTACAGGATCAAAATTTTCGCAGGAGAAATATTCCGGTTTTGATGTAACTACATAATCAAGACCGGAAATACTGGTAACATTATTCTTGTTAGTAAAAACTCTAGTTGCTTCATTAAGTAAAGATGTCAGCTCATTTGCATCAAATATATCCTTGAGCATATTATAACTTTTACGATTTTAACTACTAGGTAGATGATCAATGTTAAGATCAGAGCAGATTAAAATATTTTCATAAGTTTCCAAAATTTTTGTCAATAGTTCAGAAAAAATGTTAAGAGAAACCTCAATATCCGCCGAAGTTCCCGGCCTATATACTAATAATATGCAACAGTTTTTGTATTCTATAGCACAACATTCTAATAGCATTTCAATAGAAAATTTGTTATAATCATGTAATATTTTGCAGTTTTCAGAAACTCTATTTTCTGCATAAATCACAGTGCCACCATGTTGGTGGTTGCTTCTACTAAAGTGGTATCCGTGTATTTTTAAACAATTTATAGCATCACTAGTTTGCCAATGCTCAGAAAGACACAGAAAAGTCGGATATTCATGAGTTGTTCTATTAGGTTGATTTTGGTCAATAGCCCTTGTACGTTAAGATGTAAAGCTGACCAATTATAGGTGTTTTTCTTACCTATGAATGTACTTCCATAGTTGAGGCAGGGTTGGAAAAATCCTTGGGAAATTTGTACCTGACTGCTGCCCCTTGAGGCCAAATTGCTGGGTCATACACTTTATTAACACTTGATATAGGAAATGACACTTTAAAACTCGACGACACATTTGCATTAGTTTTTTTAACTAGTTTTTCACAGTGGAATGATATTTCGGGTGCACTACTTTTTAGGAAAACACGCCACATATCTGCAGTTGTACTTGGATCACATCGATACACGTGCAGATAGCCGAGTTTTGTTACAGTTTTTACCGATTTATTATTGGCACAACTACCGATTATTACCTTACGATTTCCTGCACGCTTGTTGTTGTTGATTTTACGGTACTCATTTGTTGACTGTGCACCGCCTGGTCTTGGATTTTTGGAATCAACTGTTGTTGTTTGAGGATTCTCTCCACTAGGGCGAGTTATAGTATTAGGTTTTTCTGTTCTTAATAAATTAATTAGTAATTTTTGGTCATCAAGATGGCTTTCTAAATTTACTGTTAGTTTATTTTGAGTATCTAACTTTGACTTTACAATACATAGATCATTTCTAACCTTCATACAATTTCGCTTGGTGCACCAGTCCGCAATGTTTACTTCAATGTTGTCATGAAACACCTCCATTGTTTCTTTATCCAGTACTTTATTTTTGTAAAATTTATCACACTGACACTTATTTTCAAGCCAATTTTGGATGCTACACAACACTTCATTATTTTCTTGAGTCGCTGGTAACTTTTTATAAATTAAAAGATCTATTAATTCATCCTTCTTAAGCTTATTTAACTCCGCACTATAGGATGCAGGCTTATCATACACCATCTTGAATATTTCTATATACGGAACCCGAAAAACCGTTTTCAGCTGACTTAAAATTCAAAACAGTTTAGAAACCGTGTGCAATCAATCACTATTTTCTGACATATCTTCTTTTTTATCTGATTTAAGGTACAATTCAATTGAAAATTTTAGCGTATTTTATTTCTCTCTCTCTTTTTCTCCTTCTCTTTTTCTCCCTCTCTAATTTTTATTCTTTGTCTATATTTTCCAAATATATTTTAACTTTTTCATTTGTTTTATTATTTGGACCACATTCTATAAATGTAACTAATTCACTCTATATTGCATACACACTCTATATGCTTCTGTGTACTCCTATATAACTTATTGGTCTATCATTTTCTGAATCACCCTGTACAACAATAATTCAACTCAACACAATATTACAACGGTCCTGATATCTTTAAAACCACCCTGTATAAGTAAAAATCCTCTTCACACTATTGACTCTTTATACTTTTCTATTGTTTAAATTATTCCTGTATACCAATGATTTTACTTCACCCCATATGTCTAGCATTTTATTTATGAAACTGCTGATAGTCTACCCTATATAACAAAATTCACCTTTTTGAACCACATTTTATGACTATAAATTTACTCTACCATCTATTTCAATCACCTGGTATATGTAAATGCTTCTAATTTTTTTTAACCCATGTCTATAATTATACCCCGTCCTACGCCCTATAATTCAAATAGCTTAACTGCTTATGCTTATATAACAAATTTTTGATAAACCCTGAATAACAATAATTTGACCCCACCCTTACTTCAAACACCTTGTATAAGCAACTATTTATGTTCCAAACTATATAACTTTTTAAACCGCCTTGTATAACTGTAATTCAACTCCAACTTATATTTCAACCATACTGTATACTCAACTGCTGAAGACAATTTTTAAAGCCTTTTGTATACCTGTAATTATTTTCCGTCCTATAACGCAATTATCCACTCTGTATAACTATAGTTTTGCTCCACTCTGATTTCAACCACCTTGTAAATGCAACTACTTATGTGCCACCCAATACAATATTTTTAGAACCACCCTGTATAACTAATTCAATTCCAACTTATATTTCAACCATCATTGTATGCAGCTGCTTATATACCACCTAATATAACATGCACTCACGCACACACCTTCAACCATATTCCACACAGAAGAGATCGCCGGAATAACAAATTTTCGTTTTAATAAGCTAATGGAATATTTTCTGCAATTTCACGCGACTGTAACTTAAATTCGTCTCTAAAACAAACTGACTTCAAAAGCATCAAAATGAAAATCATTACAAACAGCCTGTACGACATATTTTCATGGCATATCTTGATAGATATTTATGATGAAAATTTGACATTTACCATAATGTTTACAGTTTTTGTCCATGTATTTTTCCGATTTTCAGAAAAATGGTATGTTTTACGCTATAGACAAATGTACGGAATCAAGCTGGAACATATCTTTGTATAATAAAATTTATAATATTGAAATTGGGTGAGCAGTTTTAGAAAAAACAGTGAAGAATTATTGAAAATCGTTCACTTTTTTTTCTGATTTTCTAGAAACCGTAAATCTCATGTTATAAACAATTATATGGGACCTTTCTGTAATGCTCCTTAATATAATATAGTTTAAATCATCAGAGTTGCACAAGCCGTTTTTGAATAATCGCTCGTCATACATAAACAAAAAAGTTGTAGACGAATTGATAACCTCCTCCTTTTTGGAAGTCGGTTAAATACATGAGGACGTATACTCTAGAAAATATAAATAAAGGAGTATATTGATATGTTGTACGAGTATGATAAAATAAAGTAGTGGTAGTGATACATCTAGTAATTACATTCAGTGAATCGAATGAGTAAATACTCTATAAGAACTGATGATAATGAGAATTATTTTTAACCGAGTTCAAAAAAGGAGGAGTTTCTGAATTCGGTTGTATTTTCTTTAGACTTAACTCAATTATTAACCTTTTTTGTATTTGCAAGAAAATTTCTTCCAGATAGGTCCCATGTTTTCTTGAATTTATTTCCATGATATGGAATAAAAAAATCGGTAAAAACTGGTTAATTTATAATAACATATGGCGAATGCCACAGTATTAAATGACAAAAATAAGTTGCGTATTGGAAAACTATAATGAAATTAATTGACAATAGATTGGAATTGAATCAGAATATATGTTCTATGTTATGTCAGCAGTTGCATTTATAGTGTGGTTGCAATAAGAGGTACAGTGGAATTATAGTTGTAACGGGTGGTTCAAAAAATGTTGTATTTGTTGGCCATAACCAGATACATATACAGGGTAGTTGACATATATACGTTCGAGTAAAAAACAAAAACAAAAATGATATATCTGATAGTCCATAAGCAATTACATACATATTATTGTTGTAATATAGGGTGGGGAAGAATTACTGATATACAGATTAAAAAAATGTTGGAAAAAGAAATGCTTTATGGGGTAGCTCCCAAGGAGTTGCATATATATATAATGGAATACAGGGCCGAGTAGAATTATAGTTACAGAAGGTTAAAAAATGTTAGAAATAAGAACTGTTCATACGGTTGCCCTTAGGCAGGTGCATATATAGGTTAGTTGAAATATATTATGAAGTGGAATTATTAAAAAAAGTATTTCAATAATTGTCAGAGAACTGAAATTAAACTGATTCACTTCATCTTGGGAGAAAATAGTTCCGATTATTTGGATATATGTATCCTCATTTTTTATAAAACCTTGAATTTACGAATGAAGCTTGGTTTACCCAGTTACAAACATATAAATATGTAAAAAAGTTATTCTTCAACCGTGACATCGAACCTAAAATGAAATTATCACATTCACTATTTTCAATTATAAAGGTTCATAAATAAATATATATTTTTTCTAAAAGTAAATTATCTTTATACTCTCTTCGAGGTGTCATTCTTTTGTACACAAGACAATATATATATAATATATAATGTTTTTGGTTAGAGAACCTTCAGCAGTTGCGCTTCCCACAATTGAATGTCCTCTCGAACACTTCTTTACGTATTTGATACATTTCGTTAAATTTGAAGACGCTAGATGTAAAGACCAACATCTAAGATTTTCGGGGAAACTAGCACACAGAGGTTCCGAATCTGGAGCCGTTTCAAGTAATTGCTGTTACCCGTAATTCCTAGGATAGAATGTCACGATGAAATTTTCAGGTTAACTTCACCTGTCAGAGATATTGAATACTCTCTTCGAGGTGTCATTCTTTTGTACGCAAGACAATATATATAATATATATTGTTTCTGGTTAGGGAACCTTCATCAATTGCGCTTCCCACAATTGAATGTCCTTTCGAACACTTCTTTATGTATTTGATATATTTCGTTTAGTTTCCCCGAAAATCCTAGATGTCGGTCTTTACATCTCGCGTCTTTAAATTATCTTTTAGCAATATCGAAAATTGTAATGCAACAAAGTTAAGAGCATTCATTATACCATTATATAAGTAAAACTGTAAAATAAATGAATTAGAAATAACAAATACCGATTTCAATAAAAACTGAAAAGAACATAGAAATAAATAACTTAAAAAACGGAAAAGTAAAAAATAACTGAAATGGAAATTTTAAACAAAAAACCTTATGTGTACTTTAAAACTGTGTTTGAAGTTGATGCCAAGCCTGCGTAACACATCAATTATAAATAGCTTTATTAATTAATATCAGAAAATTCTTAATTAATGAAGATGTTTATATATGCTATGTACACTACAAGTATGCCTCAACGTTGGCACCAACTTTAAACATTGTTTCATAGTACACATATGTTTTGTTTAAAATGTTCAACTGAGTTATTTTTTAATTTTTAGTGTCGTTATTATTATGCCTTGAAGTCGGTTAATTTTTTTAAATGATTTATATCTCATTAGAATTTAATGTATTAAAATTATATTTCGCTAATTGTATTAGACTTTTTACTGCATTTCTGGTGACTACTGTAAATTGTTTATTTGTCTGCCTGTCAATGTTAAAACAATGGATGTCTTGGATTTCAAAGTATTTGTGATTGGTGCTTCTAATAGAGCATCCGATTTAACGATCATGTGTAGGAATTGAGATCCATTAAGCCGTACTTAAGTAATGTATAATCGCATGACTTTTAATTTAGAAGCAGGTGAATGTCGAGGTAACAAAACTCGTATTCCATGGAAATATGCAGTGGCCGTAAACTGAAACATCAAGATACTTGAGAAATTCTAAGCTTTCAACGCTCTCCATTCTTCGAAAAGAGGGGGGAAACAATTCTCATACCCACATGCTCGGTGGAATTGCTTTTTTACATTTTTACGTTTAATAATGGCGAATGATGTCAGTTGATGAAGATTCAGCATTGATAGTGTTTGTCGAATGACTAGAGATCGCCGGTGTCCTTGTCAGTGGTGTTCTTTGAGGTGTGAATCCGGCGAACGGCGGTATCGATAAAACTATTCCCTTTTTTGTTTCGCTTGAGTAATTTGTGAAAATAATTGTTGTAGTATTCATGTGAATTCTTCATTCTGCACTATATTTATTGTTTGAAATCTGAATGGATGAATTAACTTTAAATTCGGTAAGTTCTCATTTGCAAGAGATCAATTTCATAATACATGGTTTCTCCAGATTCTTAGATATATTATTTACATAACTACATATTTAATTAGAGAAAATACTTGGAGTAATTGGAATACTTTTATATTAGCGTTTGTAATATTTATATATTTAAGAAACAGATTGAAAGTATCATTTAATTTAGAAGTCTTCAGTTTATTAAGATAAATAAAGGAAAAAAAACCTTGAGTATATTGCAAGAACTTTATTTGATAAATAAACTAGTGTAAAATCCTTAATGTTTTATTACATTATATGTACTTCATCCTTTGGAATTGTCTGTTTTACAATCCACTTTTCTCCGTCCAGCTGTTAATTGGTATTTTGTTTTTTGCCTTTCGTTGTAAGCTTCCGTACCAGGTTAGCTTATTCTTTATACTCTTTTTACAATGTTTTTTAAATGCAATCATCGTTTATATTTGTGGAACAATTTCTGAAACGTACGAAGCTATCCACTCTGTAATGGATCTATATATTCTTTTCTTTGCATCACCTTCGGTTTCTTTGCTACTCCAGAGGGTATTGAGTTGATTAATAACGGTTCAGCTTGATTTGTTTTATTGCTTATCCCCTTTTCACAATTGGATTCTTTACTGAATCCATTTTCTCTTTTAAGAAACCCAAATTCTTGAATTCCCTTAGATTATCGCCGGTGCCTGTTGTCACGATCATTGGATTCTCCGTAAATACGCGGATACAGGAGATAGTCGTCAATATGTATACACCCATTTTCCTCATTTTATCCATTCTGGCACAGTATAAGAGGCAGACATCCTTGTAAAAGCTCTTTATACATTCGAAACTCTGCTGAGACTTCAATTTTAAATTAAGTGCTGGTCTGTTGTTGTAGTACAAGTGTTTTATAGCTTCAATATAGTGTTTACTGATTGTGGTTTTCTCTAATATTTTTGGATAATGTTTGCCTTGGTATACTATTATAAGCTTTCTAGATCACAAAAATAAGCTGAGTTTACAAATTTCGAATTCTCAGGAAAAGACATTATCTGTATTACCCATTCTAAAGCTACTTGCCGCCGCAATATTGGGCCGTTTGTTGTCTATGCTTGCCGTTCCTATGGTAATTTCTTCTACCATGTACGCAATCATTAAATGCTTCTGGTAGTACATCTCTAGATTGTAATGGGCTTTTCAATTAACTCAATTGGTAAGTCTCCTGGACTAGAAACCTAATTGTTTTATTATATTCTTTTGAATTTTCTCAATAATTAACAATGACATTCATCAACATGTCTTATCCGATGTACGTTAGTTGTATGTACTGTTATATTTTTCATGAAGCAGTTTCTGGAAATGTTATCACCCTTTATATATTTTCCTGGTATATTTTTTCTTGTTATGGATACTACATTGCATGACCTAACCAATCTTTTGTTTGTTTCTTTATATACATTAAGAAATATTTCGTTTTTCCCCCTTTATTCATATACGTTTTTGGCTTCTTCTCTGACTCTTACATATCGATGGCTAAAGTACAAAACCTCTTAAGTCCAAATTTTTCTCTTTTGTGTTTAATTCACCAATAATTTATAAATTTGGGTATCTGCTAAACTATGGTCTATGGACTAATACTTTAATAGTTGTATTATAATATATATAATCCCTAGCACCAAAAACTGGAACGCCTTATTAAAAAAGCATTTGGTTTTTTGTTGTCCTAAAAATTTAGAAAATTCGACTCAAGAGGTTTTATACTTTAGCCGTCGATATATATATATATATATATATATATATATATATATATATATATATATATTGATATCTCTTTTATTCTTCACTGATCCACTCATTTCATTTGTGCTACTTTTCAGCCCCCCTTACTTTTAAGTAGCCGTTGGCTTAAATAGGAAAAATATTTAATTGCTCTATAAAGCTTTATGCCATTTATAAGTCCGGCTTTTTCTATGTTATTCGTATACTCTCTTCGAGGTGTCATTCTTCTTTTGTGTGCAAGACGATATTTACGTAATATATATTGTTTCTGGCCGGGAACCTTCATCAGTTGCGCTTCCCACAATAGATAATCCTCTCGATCACTTATTTATGTATTTGATACATATCGGTAAATTTGTAGACGCGAGATGTAAAGACCGACATCTAGAAAATCTTAGCGTCTACAAATATATTATTCGCCTTTATACTATTAAAGTAAATTTTGGGTTTGAGAAGTAAATGAACACAGCGATATTTAACTTCACGTATATCATTAACTTTTAAGGTTATTTTCTGTTTCGCTATAATGTAGTCAATAACGGACTTGGCTGCATGTGTATATTTTTGTGTTTGTGGAATAAGTTACGTTGTCTACTTAACGGACAATATCGATCTCCAGCCTTATTAATTTCAACCTTATAAACTAACATTAGGAGGGGAAGATTAAGATTCCAGCTATTATTACAATAAAGTTATAATTTTTTATAAACAGGCACTTTAAATCGGTTTTTCCAGCTTTTCTTTATTAAAAATGCTGCGAACAGGATGTACAAATACTCATTTTGAAGATTTTTTTATTCTCTACAATTTTCCTGTTGGCGGCATTATGAAAAAGTCCTTATTTTTTGTGGTTTTCAGTGGACAAATAATTTAGTTCTACGAGTTTGCTGTTAAAATCATGCCAATTATGATTTAAAAACTATTATTTACGTGATGACGTAAGCGGTTTGCTGTTGAATTTTATGTCACGAAAAAATCTCTATTAACTGGTGTATATGGGATGCTGCTGTATTTATGAATGAAATTGCCTGTTTTTAAATTCGTCAAATGTTTTTCGTTGTTTCGCTCTTGTTAGGACCATTAGAAATTTAATATAGGTTCCTAAAAAATTAGTCAGGCTCGATTGCCTTTAATTAGATTAATTATGACAAAAATCAATAACTGTATTGTCAAATAAGATAATACGAACCTAAAAGGGAAAACAATCAACCTATTAAAATTAGGTTACTAATTATACTTTCGCAGAGAAATGAGTTGGGAATCACTATTTGTGTGTGTAAAATCCTTCTTATTTCATATAATATCAAGGCTCGGTCCATATTTGGAATACATATACCTAGTGGGTATTCATATAAAACGTTATTCAAGTGCAGTGCAATCTCTTTAAATTACTTAAAACACTAAACCTTAGTTTCACAAGGTAAAACTAAAAAAATCCCTCTATATTTGCAAATTGTTGAGTGTCTATGTTATAAAATTGCATGGTCTTGAAACGAGACATCAGACTCTCCGCCATTCTCAGTAGAGTAAGGCGTTTATAGTGATATGATTTTTACCAATGGAAGCGAAATTAGAATTGGTTTAGACTCTCGTCACTGTGCTTTTTAAAACATAAACAATTGTTATAACGTTTAATTCGACATTCACTAATAGAGGAATTCTCTCGCAATTAATCACTGTAATAAAAAACCGAACAAGCAAACGTTTAGCAGAAAAAATTATTTACCTATAATAAGTCGGTGACTTATTATGGTTTTAAAAACTTTTCAATTTTTTCAAAACAACTTTATTTGAACATTTGAATTTTACACTTGTAAATTACTAAAGCCATATTTTATACAATTGCAAAATCACGCCTGAGTAGATTGAGGTTGCATGGCAGAGTGACCAAAAAATGCTAACAAATATATCTGCTGGAAATGAATTAATAAAATAATAAAAGATAACAAAAGATGCAACTTCTCAATAAGTGTTATAACATTATCAATATTTCTTAATAATTAAAGGGATGACGGCATCATAATTAATTCTAGTCTTTACAATTTTGGATATATATATATTAGGGTGTCTGCAAAAAATCGATGTCGGAATGCTGTTCAGAACGGTAAATAATAAAAACACACTTAATATCTCAAAAGAAAGCTAATGGTGTTCTTCAAAATTTATGTTCTATACATAATTGTTGTTATTTTAAGTCAAACCGAGTTACAACAGCCTTTACCCTCAAAAAAGTGACCTGCTATCACTAGGAGCATACTTCGTATATTTTGTTATTACGTCATAAATTTAGCATTTTTACTATATTTTTGAGTTTAAAGTAGAAATATAATAAAAAAACAAGTAATACTGTTAAGTCTAATGACATTTTTAAATTTAAAATATAAAAATCAGGCATATAATACATACAAAACACACACAGAAAAGATACAGGCGTAGTACTTACATGAGTTGATAATTTTACACAGTATCTAATCTATTCTAGAGGTTTTTTTGAAGTAGTGTTTGAAACGTTAGGATATAATGTTCGGCATTTGCTTACAACTTGCAGGACATATTGAATTTGGTCTTCATCTTTCGTCAGAAGGTCGTTAAAGTCAGTTATTAATTTAACACCTCGCTCAGCCATATCATTAACTACTTTTAATATTTTGACAATTTTCAGTCCTTCCTGGAAGTCATTATTTCGAAGTCAGGTTTTTGGATGTTGTGTTAAGAAATCTGTTTTTATATTAAAACTGCCAAAGAATGTAAACGTTTCTTTGGTAAGTAAATTTATCATTCCGCCATTAACTAACTCTTTTAATTTTTTTTCCTAACTTTTGGGTTTACAACCCTAGCATGCTCTATTGGTTCATCTGTGCTACTGAGCAGTTTAACAACTTTTCATCGCCTGTAATCAAAAAATGATAATCCCACCAACTTTGCATTCAAATACCACAAATGCTTCCATAATTTTATCAGGGCTACTGCTGCAATGTCGTTGTCACATTCTTTATAGTCTAACAGACTATGAAAATACCTAAATCTCGCTTTGGTGTTAGATGAGCTTTTGGAGCATTGAACCCAGCTTCACAATAAATTTTAACTAGGAAAACAGAAATGGCACGCACAGAACTTTCTTCTTCTTTAGACATCTTAAATTGACGACGAAAAATGAACATCTAGTCTAGTGATCCAACAAATACGAGAACCAACTGCAACAGCTCCTTGCTCTGGGGTAGCTCTCAGTTAATTTGGTCTCGAATTCAGCAGTAACATTTGCAATTACTTCTGGAGTTAGCTGCTTTTGTATTAGATTGCCACTGATATCTGTGTCGTATTTTCTCTTGTCTATCTTGGTCCATGCAGTGAGGAATCTCTTGAAAATGTCCTCATGAGGTCCAGTGGTTGATCTCATTTTTGTGTTGAATACTCCTCTAGAATTTCCAAGATATGGTGACGGCAACCTAGGTATAACAATTCTCTTCCTAACATTTGCTCTACTATGACGCATGCTCCTTTGAGTCTTCCCGTGTTGGATGCTGTAGTATCAAAGCACATCGCCTTGACGGTGTTGGGAAGATCCCATTTCTGTAGGCATCCATATACGGCTACGGTTCCTCTCCAGAGCTGTTTGCTTTTACAGGAACTCCCAGCAGCTGTTCCTTTTCGCCATATGAAATAGCTATTCGCTCATATTGTTAATTTTTTAAAACACCCGTCACAATGCACAACCACGGGCTCTTTTTCTGGAATGTTTACTCTATCTAATTTTTTTTAGTACATTGTTCTCTGAACATTTGCTTTCTAGAATGTAATAAAGTTTTCGAGACTGTACTCAAGAGGGTCAGGGTTTAGTGCTTCTAGAGTAGCTATTAAAATTCTCGTGGCATTTCTGTCGGATACCATACATCGATCTAAAAAAATCACAATTTCATGTTTACAATCTATGTAACGCCCCTTACAAGTGAAAATTTCGGCCTCTTGCTCTCAGATGGTCCTGGATCTTCTGCAGATTCTTCAGGGATGTTCATTTCTTCCAAACTCTCAAGTTGCTGGTAGATGTTGCCCTCTTCAGTGACTTCTTCTTCTTCTTTGAACTTGTCTTCATCATCCGTATCTAAGAAGCAACAAAAGAAATAGAAAAAAGCCTAAAAACTTGTCGTTTTAGCAGAATAGTAATAATACATAGGTACTAAATTACCTACTTCTAATTATCAATAGGTATTATTTAAAAAATATAAACTCAATCATGAAGCTGCCTAATGATGCTCTCATGTACAAATTTCTTTCAATTGTAATGAAACTATTTACTTATTTATTTCTCTATATTATAGAACAATAATAATGAGAAAACTCACCAATATCAAAAGTTTTTTCTTGGATTTGTCGGTTCATTTTTGCAAGTTCCTTTGGGGCCTTGATTTCTTCAGCTCGAGACAACTCCAGTCATGGAACCTGGGCGACCCTTCTGCCTCTATTTCATAAGAAACGCTTTATCTTCTTCCGATTTCATCAGAGCCAAGGCATTTTGTTGAGCAATATTAAAGAGATCATCTAACTTTTCAACAAACTGCTTAAATTTGTTCTGGGCCGTTTTCTTCCGGTCTTTTTGAAGAGTTCTTCACTCGGAGTGAAGTTTTTCCAGCTTAGTAATTGCACCTTGCTCATGCTTAGTCAGGATTCGAGCTTTGTCCCAAAAAAAGAACACTTCGCATATGGTAAGTTTTGCTGATTCTCTTATAGTTAATTTCACAGTGCGTAAATATAAAATAAAGCACACAAAACTTAACGATTTGAGGGTAGTTTACAACCAGTGATCTAATGAATGGGATAGCCCACAAGAAATATTTTATCCTTGGTCCAGCTTTGTACACCTGATGTGGATGCCATTTCAGAGTCCAATGAGTAAATAACACTTAATTTGAAAAATGAAACAAAATATATTACAAATTTAATTTCACTAAAATGTTTACAAATGTCTTTTAAAATAATACTATAATAGTTATAATAAAAACAATAACACACTCTTGGACATTTAAAAAAAAACCTTAAAATATCTTCAGTACATAATTGTTCGATCTAACCAGCTCAAAGGCACTTTAGAAACTAAACTGAATAAATAAAAGGTCGGTTGTACACTGAAGTAAAATCACCATCCCTAAAATCGAAATTAGATGCATCCTCCTTTTTACCTGTCAAACAGGTCTTTTTTTGGTAAACCAGTCTGGTAATCCCCATATAATAAAAGATTAAACTTGAACAAAAGGCTCTTTATGTTTGAAAATAGAGTTCCCAAATACTTTTTAACAAAAATTCCGAGAAACATTATGTAAAAATCCATAAAATTCATAGGATACTCCCAAACTGGTTTCTACTGGTACCAGGTCATGTTTTTGGGACTAAAGGCTGTTCTAACTCGGTTTGACTTACAATAACAACAATTATGTATAGAATATAAATTTTGAAGAACAACATTAGCTTTCTTTTGTGATGTTAAGCGTGTTTCTATTATTTACCGTTGTGGAATTATGGCTCCATATGTTAAGATTTTTGGCCAAAAATTTGGGTTTTTCAAACTTTGATCCGACGAGTGGCACGGGTTAACGTCCTTTAATTTTTATATTTCGGTCTGTAAATCCGTTTTGTCTCAGAGCTGGTTTTAAACTTTCCATTTCCTACTCTTTTCGAGGTGTCATTCCTGTGTACGCAAGACAATATACATTATATATCATATATAATATACATTGTTTCTGGTCAGGTCATCAGTTGCGCTTCATAAATTGAATGTCCTCTCGAACACTTCTTTATGTATTTGACACATTTCGTTAAATTTGAAGACGCGAGATGTAACACTGACATCTAGGATTTTCGAGAGAATCAGCACACAGAGGTTCCGAATCTGGAGCCGTTCCGTGTAATTGCTGTTCTCCCTTGTTGTTTACGAGAACTAACGATACAAACAAGTAATTCTCATCACCACCCAGCCCAACTACAAGCCGTCGTCAAGACTTTAGTAACCAGATCACAAAGACTAGCGGACCAGGATAACACCAAACAGGAAATGGACATTTGAAAACGCGAGATGTAAGACCGACATCTAGGATTTTCGAGAGAATCAGCACACAGAGGTTCCGAATCTGGAGCCGTTCCGTGTAATTGCTGTTCTCCCTTAACTCCTAGGACAGAATGTCACGATAAAATTTTTCAGGTTACAGCACCTGTCAGAGATATTGAATACTCTCTTCGAGGTGTCATTCCTTTGTACGCAAGACAATATACATTATATATCATATATAATATACATTGTTTCTGGTCAGGGAACCTTCATCAGTTGCGCTTCCCACAATCAAATGTCCTCTCGAACACTTCTTTATGTATTTGAAACATTTCGTTTCGAGAGGACATTCAATTGTGGGAAGCGGAACTGATAAAGGTTCCCTGACCAGAAACAATGTATATTATATATGATATATAATGTATATTGTCTTGCGTACAAAGGAATGACACCTCGAAGAGAGTATTCAATATCTCTGACAGGTGAAGTAACCTGAAAAATTTTATCGTGACATTCTGTCCTAGGAGTTAAGGGAGAACAGCAATTACACGGAACGGCTCCAGATTCGGAACCTCTGTGTGCTGATTCTCTCGAAAATCCTAGATGTCGGTCTTACATCTCGCGTTTTCAAATGTCCATTTCCTGTTTGGTGTTATCCTGGTCCGCTAGTCTTTGTGATCTGGTTACTAAAGTCTTGACGACGGCTTGTAGTTGGGCTGGGTGGTGATGAGAATTACTTGTTTGTATCGTTAGTTCTCGTAAACAAAATAGGTGTTCATCAGACAGTGCATTGTTAAGTCTACAAGATATACAACAATATACAAAGAGCCCTTAAGTCAAAACCGAGACAAACAGACGAGGAGCATGAAACGCCAATAGCCAAGACTTATTTACCGTATGTCAAGGGTACCACAGACAGTATTGCAAGAATTCTACGGAGACACAATATCAATACTATTTTCAATACAGAGAAAAAACTAAGCACGGTGTTGAGGACTCCTAAGACGAGAATCCCTTTAGAACAATAGGGAGTGTATGAGATTCCATGTGCAGACTGTCATAAAACCTATGTGGGGCAAACTAACAGAAGAATTCAAGCTAGACGTGAAGAACACCAGAACTCCATAAGAAAGCAGGAAAAAACAAAAGCCATTGCGGAACACGCCACCATGACGTCACACCGAATAGATTTTGAGAACACCAGAGTACTGGCAAATATAGAACACCTAAAATCAAGACTCGTAAGAGAGGCAATTGAAATAGCGAAGAGGCCTCACAGTCTAAACGCACGCAATGAAATCCAGAAATTATGGAAATGTTGGAAAATGCATTACACCGTACCGGCCCGGACCCATCCCATAACATCTCAACCGGAAATAACCAATCAGCAAGCGGGAGGCGTGGCCACTGAGCGCCAAGGGGCCAATCACACTCAGCCGTTCACGGTGCCAACCGATAGGCGCCGAGCCGCGACTACGCGACTATATAACAGCGCGCGCGCTCCTGATAATCTTAGTATTCGAGTAACTAGAAGCGAACGCAGAAGGCTACGAGAATTATGCGAACCGACCTGAAGAAGGCAGATGTGACTCTGCCGAAACGTCTTCATTTTACCATCGATTCCGGCAGGGATCAGTTATCAACTATGCGGATGAATTCCCGGAAACCATCTAAAACATTTAGTGTCCGCGAAAACTTAAAAATAAATATATGGAATGTCTTCAATGGCACATTACATATAATATCCAAAAAAATGTATGAATTAGGTGTTGCGGTTTTATTTCAATGCTGGTTCAATGCAAGTATGTAATTGACGAAGGACCTTTAGCGGAACAATCAATAAAACACGTGCCGTCGCGTAAATGAATCACCAAATAAAAGTTAATCACTGACCTTTTACGTCAAAGCTCTGCAGGTGGTGTTTTCTTGGCTCTTCTTTCTTCAGAGGCTAGCCCCGCAGCGGCAGGAACTGATTTTAGAGCTTCGTCTGGCCAACACGTTACACAAAAAATAGCGACGTAATGTTCATTGATTGAGCAAACAAAAATGCGGGTTTAACAACAAATGATGCGCTTTTGTAAACACAAAAGAAACAAAATTAAAGCGGTTTAGCGGTTGTTACGACCGGAACTATAACTCGCGAAATCGTAACACAATAATAACAAAAAGCGGCCGTCTTAAGACGGAATCAAAAAAGCGTCCAAATAACTAGGAAGTCAATACACGAAACACGAATACTGTCTTTATTTTACACGCAAAAAACACTTAAAATTTGCATTAGCGCGACGGAAGGTTTTTGAAAAGGTGCAGAAGTTTAAAAATCAATGAAGTAATTCAATCAAATTTAAACAATACACTAAACAAACTGCGGGAACGCAACAATATATATGGGACAAACCGTCCGCAGTGGGTCCTCAAATGTTTTTGCTAAACAAATATGTTGATGTATTCTGTAAAAATAGCTTTTAAACCGTCAAAAAGAGGTATTTCTTAGCTAGTTTTGACTCACATTGATAAGCTTGCCAAGAGAGGCCATTTGATAATAATAAAGATCAATTGGCCACGCAGAGTTTCATAAATTGCATCAGAGACATTGAAGTGCAAAAGAACCTATGGTTTAGTGGTATCAACAAGAGTAACAAAGCTTTGGTCCGGGCTTTGGAGGTAGAGGCCGTCATCAACATGTCCAAGCCGAGGGAGGGTACGAGCACTTTCCTTCATCCAGGAAAATTCAGAGTTACCATTTCAAGCGTTGCTGTCTGGTATGAACAAACTAGTGGAATAGTCACAGAGAACTTAGACCAGAAGAGTATGTTAGCATTGTGGGCAGACATGACACTTCCAACGAGACTAAAGAGTGAGGCTATCGGAACGATCACCGACCAGGGGTAACCAACAAAACATCCACACGTCCAGGGACCGTCAGCCAGTCAGCATAAGGGGGCGAATGCTAACTAAACCTCCATCAGCCCCCAAAACACTACCCATCCGGAGATTTTGCCGAGATAGCAGCAGCCTAGTCATCAGGGGCACTATCAATGATCGCGCAATCACCATTACGTTTGATACCTGCGCTGCCGTGTCCATTGTCCAGGGTTTTGAGGTCATCGGAAGTCCGGCCAGTTAACAACAACATTCAGCTCAGAACTGTCACCGGCGAGTCCATGTCAATACAGTGTGAGGCAGATGTGCTACAGACTGGGGACAACATAATCCGGCATAGGGTCCTTGTAGCGGAGATTTCATAGTGTGTATGGACCTAATCAGTCAGCATGGGTTCATGTTCAACACGAGATACGACGTTCTTTGGCTTCTTAACGAGGAATCTCTATTGACACGACCCGTCAACAGCTTGGCGACCTCCATAAAAATTGAAGAAAAATCCTCTATCAGAATTTCCGATCGAATGGAAGAGATAATTCATGGGCAGCTGCATTGGAATGGTGGAGCCTGTTCACTCAGCTCATGACTATTTACTTAGATATACCAATTGGAGTCTTGAATTTGTCCAACAACAACATCAGAATTGCCAATGGTCAAGAGATAGTTTGTTTCGAGCCAGTAGAGACCACCGTCAATTGCGAAGAAGTGTACATTGGTGAAGGAGCCAGGGCCCAGTAACGAATTTCTACAACAGTTTGCAGACCATTTGACACACCTTACACCAGAGGAACAGAAGAAAGCTAAGCAGTTTATCGCAAATCATTGGCAAATTTTTAACAGTCAAGATGGAACCACCGGTCGCACAAATATCATCCAGCACCGAATAGTTACAGGGAAGGCACAACCCATCGGAATACCACCTAGGCGACTACCATTGGGGCAACAACAGGCAGTCGAGGAAAACACCTAGTCCATGTTACAAAATGGAGTAATTGAGGCATCCATCAGCCCATGGTCTGCTCCCGTCGTGCTAGTTAAAAAGAAGGATGGAACCACCCGATTTTGTGTGTGGATTACAGAAAGCTGAATGACGTCACGAAGAAAGACAGCTATCCACTACCCCGAATCGATGACATTTTGACCACACTAGCAGGCTCCCGTTGGTTCTCTACCCTAGACCCAAAGAGTAGATAATGGCAGGTTGGTCTACACGAAAACGACAGGGAGAAGACAGCGTTCTCCACCGGTACAGGCTATTTCAGTATACGGTCTTGCCCTTTGGATTATGTAATGGTTCCGCTATATTTGAGAGGCTAATGAAGTATGTATTGAGCCGGTTGACATGGAGTATGTGCTTAGTATACCTCGACGATATTCTGGTCATGGACGACCACCTGAACAACCTGGGCGAAGTATTTTCCAGAATTAAGAACGCCAACCTGAGGCTTAACTTGAAGAAGTGCTGCATGTTCCATAATGAAGTAGAGCTTTGGGGCCACGTCGTTTCCCACTCAGGAATCCTCACCAATGAAGACAAGATAGCAGCTATCCGTGATTGGCCGGTTCCGAGAGATAAGCATGAACTACGTAGCAGCGAGAGGGTATCTCAATCCGACAGATCCGAGTTCAGGCCAACGAAGACTGGACAACGGAACAGTGCATCCAGGACCAAATGGCCAGGCATTGAACCAATCCTGCCACTTAAATAGAGAGGGACATTCAGGCCACGATGAGATGAAGTAGCTAGATACTCGGGCGTCCTGAAATCGTTATGGGCCTAATGGAACTCTCTAAGAGTAGAGAATGGAATGCTCAAGAGAATTTGGGAAAGCACTGATGGCCGAGAAACCAAATCCCAATTGGTAGTCCCAAAGAAGAATGTACCAGCCATCCTAACCGAAGTACACAATGGGATTACCGGAGGTCATCTGGGCATGAATAAAACCTTGGATAAAATTCGCCAAAGGGTCAAATACTTCGAAGATGTCAGAGCTTGGTGCCGTAAATGTGACACCTGTTCAACCAGTAAGGGCCCGAAGACTTGGACCAAGGGCAGAATGCAGCAGTACAATGTGGGGTCCCATTTGAAATAATTGCCATCGATGTCGCCGGTCCATTTCCCGAGTCTGAGAGGGGGAACAAATACATTTTGGTGGTCGCAATGGATTACGTCAGCAAATGGCCTGAGGCATATGCGATACCCAATCAAGAGGCAACCACGGTAGCTACGGTGCTGGTAGAACAGCTATGCAGCAGGTTTGGCGTTCCATTAGAACTACATTCAGGCCAAGGAAGGGCGTAATTTCGATACGATTGTATTCCAGAAGGTCTGTACGATGTTGAGAATCAGGAAAACGATAACAACACCATTGCATCTAGTGTCAGACGGAATGGTGGGAAGATTCAACAGGACCTTGGAACAACACCTACCCAAGGTTCAGCAATAACCAGCGTGATTGGGATGAACATATTCCCCTATTCCTGTTGGCCTATCGCTCGGCCGTACATAATAGTACGGGTCTAACTCCAGTCAGGGTACTATTCTGCAAAGAGTTAAGATTACCCTGCGATCTGGCCTTTAGCTCCCCCCAAGGACCGTTCCAGGAAATCAACGATTATGCCGACCAATATATTTTATATATATATATACATACATATATGGGTCTTCTGTTAACTATGGAAACAGACCTTTTTTTGTTTATGTGAGTTCAAATCGATTAAAATTCACCGGAGATATAGCGTTTTAAATTTTAGCTAACTTTCAAAAAATGCGTTTTTGGCAATTTTCGCATGCATTTTTGGACTTTTTTTTTGCTGATTTTTTTGCTAAGTATAGGTCAGTAAAATAGAGTAACAAAGCTTCATTTTAAGATGTTGCAGAGGTATGGTGGAGTTTAAGCACCAAGTTATGGTATTAAACGAAAAATGGCACTACGGAAAACTGTGATAGTCTCGTGTTCATGAAAATTATTATTTTTCGGCTTTTTATGTCTACAATCCATCTAAAACATTCTTATTTCTCTCTGTATAAACGCAAAAAGAAAATGCAACTTTTCTTCTCCAGAGATTGTTTGGATAGTCTAGTTCATTTTTTGGTAAAATATGAAATTTCTTATAACGTAATTCAGTGCTGGGTTCTTTATTATATTATATATTAAATACATTTTACACTTTTATTAGGGTTCCGTATATACAATATATGGATACCCTTATAATATCATTCCGGATTTCTGCGTCTGTCACATCACACCAATTTTCTCCTCAACTACTGGACGGAAGAGGTTGAAATTTGACATCAATGTATAGTTTGGTGACCCGATCAGGAGTACATATCGTAAATGAAGAAATTTTGATTTTAGGGGTATTTTTGGGGTGAAAAACTAAAAAAATCGACCGTTCCCCCCTTGATCTCCGAAACTACTGAGCCTAAAATTTTGGAACAAATAGGGAATATAGATCATTGCGCAAACTTTACAGGAAAAATAAGGAGAGATCATTAATATTAATTTTGGGGGGTAAATTATATGAAAATTTAAAAATAAACTTTTTTTCAAACCCATCATGTAATATATCAAATGAAAGGTCCCATTCTGAGGAACACAAATATATTTTTTTCAAATTAAAAAAAAATTAACAAGATACTAACGAAAATATACCAAAATTTACCTATTCCCCCGCCTTATCTCCGAAACTATAAAACATAAAGTTTTGAAAAAAATAGAGGTATAGGGTCTGACCTGAAGTTTTCTGGAAAAATAAGGAGAAACATCTACTTTTAATTTTGGGGGGCGAATTACAGAATTAAATGTAAAATATAAAATTAAAATTGTTTCTAACCCATCATGTTACATATCAAATGAAAGGGCTCATTATGACTAAAACAAATATATTTTTTTCATATTTTTAAAATAAATTAATTAAAAGATATTAACAAAAATATAAAAAATTCCCCCCCCCTTATCTCCGAAACCATAGATTAAATGGAAAATAAAAAATTATAATTGTTTCTAACGGATCAAGTGATATATCAAGTCAAAGGGCTCATTATGACGAATACTAATATATATTTTTATTTTTTTAAATAAATATTTTAAAATATATTAAAAAAATATATTTAAAAATTATTCATTCCCCGTTTATTCCCCAAACTATAAGACATAAATTTTTTTGTTTACAGGAAAAATCCGAAGAAATCCCTAATATTAATATTGGGGGCCAAATTATAGAATTAAACGGAAAATAAAAAAATATTTTTTAACGCATCATGCAATACATAAAATGAAAGGGTTTATTATGAGGAATACCAATACATATTTTTCATATTTTTAAAATTAATTGTTTACAAGATATTAACATAAAGATATACAAAAAAATCTCATTTCTCGCTTTATTTCCGAAACCATACTACCTAAAATTTTGAAAATAATTAGGGGTACTGGTGCTCACTTGAAATTTATAAGAAAAATTATTAGAAAACCCCCATAGTAATTTTAGGGACAAATTATAAAATTAAGTGGAAAATAAAAATTTAATTTTCAACTATACAACTAATATTCACTTTCACTTTTCTAGAACTTTATTTACATCAAATTATACAGAACAGCTGATTCACAATAACATTACAATATACGCTAGTCGTCTCTATATCACTTAGTGTACTAACCGTCTAATCTCTGCTTCGAATTCTTGGAGGCTTTCACCGGATTTTTGCGTTTTTCCACTCAGTTGGACTTGGTATACCTGGCTCAATGATTGATTGTCGTAACGTTTGTACAGGATGGCGATGATCTTGTCGAAATTGTTCATCGACTGGAATGCTTTGGAGGAGTTCTAGGGCCGGACCTCTTAATGAAATTACCAGAGACGTGGATTTTTCTTGGTTATCCCATCCATTAGCTGTAACCACGGCTTCAAATTGCCATTTATACATGGGCCAAGATGAGCTGCCATCAAATGGGGGTGGTTTGCTAACGGAACCTTTGGTACTCACAGTGTGCTGGTATTTTCCTCGCTGTAAGTCCTGTTGCATTTTTTTGATTTCTGTTTCTAACTTGTTCTGGATGGCACTGATTTTATCTTGAACTGTGTTTTGAATAGAACTGATTTCAAACTTTACCTGGCTTTGGATGGAATCGAGGTCATCTACTTTGGTTTCAAGAGTGTCCACCGTATTTTTTATGATCTTAATTTATTTCTTTTATGTCTGACTCAACTATTTGCTAACCTTTGTTGAATTTCTTATTGATTTTGTTTTTCCTTTTTGTCACGTTTTTCTAGAAACTGGGATATTTTTTCGTCTAGTCCCTCCGTAACCTGCTTGACTATTTTTTTGGTAGTTTCGTCCACTTTTTCCATGCTACGGGTTTCCATAAATCAAATTACGACGATTTTAAATGCACTTAATCCTTTACTTCTGACCACCAAATTTGTTGTAAAGACCGTGGGTCAATTTAAAATTATAAAACTAATATTCACTTTCACTTTTCTGGAACTTTATTTACATCAAATTTATATGGAACAGCTGATTCACAATAACATTACGATATACGCTCGTCCTCGCTGCTAACTAACTTGCGATCGCGGGCTGCTTCCTTTTTAAAGCCAGCATCGAAAACTCTAGTAAAATCAATCATCAATCCTACAGCTGCCGAGTCATTTCGAGAACCATTTTTTTCTCAGAGCGATCGTTGTCGTACTGAAATGAACAGGGTCGACTTTGGTAAATTTCCTAACAATATATATATATATGTGTGTTCTGAGAGGCTTCCGCGGTCATTATTATGAACTAAGATAGGTTCCGGGTGAGAACCGCGTCTGAATTTATTAAATACTCGACGTTTCGACTCCTGCTTTGGAGCCATTATTAAGAGACAAAAAGTGAAAAAGAGTCTAGATCGAACTCGTGGCCTCAACCTGCCTACTCCCCAAGAGTCACTAGGTAACTGAACTGAAGGTGAATCTGCGCTGCTTCTTTTATTTATAGTTATCGGTCCATTAGGAGGGGATGTCGTGTGATGAAGGGGCTGTGCGGTGATTGGTTGGGTGTTGGTGGGCGTGTCTGGTTTGTTTAATCTGACAATTACGGAGGTCCAAGCTGTATGAAGGCGAGTGCTGTCATCGCGTCTATTTAGACAGAGAGGTCTTTTCTCTATTTCGATGGCTTCGCGAATAGTGGACGGCCTAAGAGAATTGAGAGATATGATAGTTCTACTGCCCTCGAAGTTGATAGAGTGCCCTGTTTGGATATGGTGATGCGCGAGTGCTGAAGTCGGATCTTTTTACGAACTGACAGAGAGTGTTCATATACTCGATGGTTAACGCGCCTATTGGTACGACCGATGTAGCTTTCTGGGCAATCGCGACATGAAATTTCGTAAACTCCTCGATCCTTCGTTTTGTCTATTGTCAATATCTGTTAAACGAATAGATCTAAGAGTCAAAGATTTCATTTCATAACTCAATTGGGCAGGGTAGTGGTGTGATTGGGCATTTAAGTATCGATTGGTATGGGTTGGTTTCCTATAGACGGTATGTGAGAATCTGTCATTGTTGGTTTTTGTTATGAGGACATCAAGAAACGGGAGAAAAGATTCGGACTCGATTTCCATTGTAAATTTTATATTAGAATGTATACCATTGAGGTGTTGTAGAAAGAAGTCTAATGAATCTCTGCCATGAGGCCAAATGACAAAAGTATCATCTACATATCTAAGCCAACAGGAAGGTTTAAAATTAGACGAGTTTAGTGCCTGGGTTTCGATTTGTTCCATGAAAATGTTAGCAAGTACTGGAGAAAGAGGTGAACCCATGGGGCCCCACGGACTTGTTTGAACAGAGTGTCTTGAAATGAAAAATACGTGTTGGAAGAACAGTGTTGTACAAGTTTGATTATGTCAGAAGAGATATTATGTTTTGTTTTTAGAATATCTAACGTTTCTGAAATGTGAACATTAGTGAAAAGAGATATAACATCGAAGCTAACTAGGATATCATTTTCTGAAATTCTATAAGCACTTAACATATCTAGGAAGAGTTCTTTACGTTTGAGGATGCTTGCACGGCTAGAGGTTGAAGGGTTTTGGCCAAGTACCGGACAAATTCTTGGGTCGAGGATTGTACCAAACTGACAATGGGCCTAAGAGGAATGTCCGGCTTATGAATTTTGGGTAGTCCGTAAATTTTCGGAATTTTAGAAGGCTTTTCACGAGGAATGATTTTCTTTTTGACGTCAAGAGGAAGTTGTGTCCTGTTAGTCTTTTTCTCTAAGTAAGTAGTAGGATTATTGTTAATTATTTCGTAGTCTGCAGTGTGGAGTAGGGAATTCATCTTGTGAACATAGTCCTTAGTATTGAGAAGAACAGTCGCGTTACCTTTGTCGCAGAAAGAATAGTTATGTCATTGTTGTTGCGTAGTTGTTTTAGTGATGTCTTTCGTTAGAAGTTAGGTTTGATTTTGGTGGCTTTGATGTGCGGAGTACTCTAGCAATGTCTTGACGAGTATCTTCAGCCTCAATATCTGTTAGTTCAACCAAAGCTACCTCAACTTGAGAAATGATTCTTTCAGTTGGGATAGTTTTCGGCGTCATTGGGAAATTGAAACCTTTGGATAGAACGTGTAAACTGGTAGAGTCTAAGGGGAAGTCAGAAAAGTTATGGATGGTCGTCTGAGGGGGTGAGGTGACAGCGGGTTGTTGTTTTGTAATAAGTCGTGTTAGCTTAAGTTTTTGAGTGACTGTTTTCTTTTGGGCCAGGTGCTCGGCTTTATCGCTCGAAATGCGATCAAAATTGTCCCACAGAATTGGATGAGGATTGAAAGTATGTAATGACGAAAAACAGTGATACAAATTTCGATACGTTTGGTCAAGTTGATATCTGATTGAATGGATGGAATTTCGTAACAGGGCCAAACTTGCTTTGTTAAGAATACTGGAAACTGAACGTGAAACGGTGTGATGTTTTAGTTTGAAAGTATTTGGAATGACGTTATAAACTCTGCAAGATTTGAGGAAAACAAGATCACATAAGAAGCATAGATTTTCGAATAAGAAGTTTGCTGTATGTTTTAGTGAGTTGGAAGAAATCCTCCCCGTAGAGGCGAATGAAATGTTCTGAGAGGCTTCCGTGGTCATTATTATGAACTAAGCTATTAAATACTCGACGTTTGACTTCTGCTTTGGAGCCATTTTCAAGAGACAAAAAATGAAAAGGAGTTTCAGACTCTAGATCGAACACGGGGCCTCAATCTGCCTACTCCCCAAGAGTCACTAGGTAACTGAACTGAAGGTGAATCTGCGCTGCTTCTTTTATATATAGTTATCGGTCGATTAGGACCAACACCGTCAGAAACAGACCAACAACATCGTAAAGCCGTCCTTCCGTACATTCGAGGAGTCAGTGACAAAATAGCACGGATTTTACACTGACATCAAATAAAGACTGTCTTCAACATCACTAAAACTATAAGCAACTTAACCGGTAACCCCAAAGACAAAGTACTTAACGAGGATTGAGGAGTTTACGAAATTTCATGTCGCGATTGCCCACAAAGCTACATCGGTCGTACCAATAGGCGCGTTAACCATCAAGTATATGAACACTCTCTGTCAGTTCGTAAAAAGATCCGACTTCAGCACTCGCGCATCACCATATTGGATATGGTGATGCGCGAGTGCACTCTTTCAACTTCAAGAACAGTAGAACTATCATATCTCTCAATTCTCTTAGGGCATCCACTATTCGCTAAGCCATCGAAATAGAGAAAAGACCTGTCTGTCTAAATACACGCGATGACAGCACTCGCCTTCCCACATCTTGGACCTCCGTAATTACCAGAATAAACAAACCAGACACGCCCACCAACACCCAACCAATCACCGCACAGCCCCTTCATTATGCGACATCCCCTCACAATGGACCGATAACTATAAATAAAAGAAGCAGCGCAGATTCACCTTCAGTTCAGTTACCTAGTGACTCTTGGGGAGTAGGCAGGTTGAGGCCCCGAGTTCGATCTAGAGTAAGAAATTCTATTTCATTTTTTTTGTCTCTTGATAATGGCTCCAAAGCAGGAGTCGAAACGTCGAGTATTTAATAAACTGAGACGCGGTTCTTACCCGGAACCTAGCTTAGTTCATAATAATGACCGCGGAAGCCTCTCAGAACATTTCATTCGCCTCTATGGGGACGATTTCTTCCAACTCACTAAAACAAACAGCAAACTTCTTATTCGAAAATCTCTGCCTCTTTGTGATCTTGTTTTCCTCAAATCTTGCAGAACTTATAACGTCATTCCAAATACTTTCAAACTAAAACATCACACCTCTTCACGTTCAGTTTCCAGTATTCTAAACAAAGCAAGTTTGACCGTGTTACGAAATTCCATCCATTCAATCAGATATCAACTTGACCAAACCAACCGAAATTTGTATCACTGTTATTCGTCATTACATACTTTCAATCCTCATCCAATTCTGTGTGACAATTTTGATCGCATTTCGAGCGATAAAGCCGAACACCTGGCCCAAAAGAAAACAGTCACTCAAAAACTTAAGCTAACACGACTTATTACAAAACAACAAACCCGCTGTCGCCTCACCCCCTCAGACGACCGTCCATAACTTTTCTGACTTCCCCTTAGACTCTACCAGTTTACACGATCTATCCAAAGGTTTCAATTTCACAGTGACGCCGAAAACTATCCCAACTGAGAGAATCATTTCTCAAGTTGAGGTAGCTTTGATTGAACTAACAGATATTGAGGCTCAAGACATTGCTAGAGTACTCCGTACATCAAAGCCACCAAAATCAAACCTAACTTCTAACGAAAGACATGCACAAAAACAACTACGTAACAAGGATGACATAACTATTCTTCCTGCCAACAAAGGTAACGCGACTGTTCTTCTCAATACTAAGGACTATGTTCACAAGATGAATTCCTTACACCACACTGTAGACTACGAAATAATTAACAATAATCCTACTACTTACTTAGAGAAAAATACTAAGGAAATCATCAACAGGACACAACTTCCTCTTGACGTCAAAAAGATCATCATTCCTCGTGAAAAGTCTTCTAAAATTCTGAAAATTTACGGACTACCCAAAATTCATAAGCCGGACATTCCTCTTAGGCCTATTGTCAGTTCGGTACAATCCACGACCCAAGAATTAGCCCGGTACTTAGCCAAAACTCTTCAACCTCTAGCCGAGCAAGCATCCTCGTACGTAAAGAACTCTTCTTCCTTCCTAGATATGATACGTGCTTATAGAATTTCAGAAAATGATATCCTAGTTAGCTTCGATGTTGTATCTCTTTTCACCAATGTCCCCATTTCAGAAACGTTAGATATTCTAAAAACAAAACACAATATCTCTTCTGACATCATCAAACTTGTACAACACTGTTCTTCTAACACTTATTTTTCATTTCAAGACACTCTGTTCAAACAAGTCGTGGGCCCCCCATGGGTTCACCTCTTTCTCCAGTGCTTGCTAACATTTTCATGGAACAAATCGAAACCCAGGCCCTAAACTCGTCTAATTTAAAACCTTCCTGTTGGCTTAGATATGTAGATGATACTTTTTTCATTTGGCCTCATATCAGAGATTCATTAGACTTCTTCCTACAACACCTCAATGGTATACATTCTAATATACAATTTACAATGGAAATCGAGTACGATTCTTCTCTCCCGTTTCTTGATGTCCTCATAACAAAAACCAACAATGACAGATTCTCACATACCGTCGTTCGTTTAACAGATATTGACAATAGACAAAACGAACTCAATTATCTTCAACAAATCCTTCGACAAAACGGTTATCATCCGGACCACATTGCGCGTTTAATTCATCAATCTCAACAACCCCCAATCACACCAACCACGTCAGAAACAGACCAACAACATCGAAAAGCCGTCCTTCCATACATTCGAGGAGTCACTGACAAAATAGCACGGTTTTTACTACGACATCAAATAAAGACTCACCACTCAAACTATAGGCAACTTAACCGGTAACCCCAAAGTCAAAGTACCTAACGAGGATCGAGGAGTTTACGAAATTTCATGTCGCGAGTTACTCCACAAAGCTACATCGGTCGTACCAACAGGCGCGTTAACCATCGAGTATATGAACACTCTCTGTCAGTTCGTAAAAAGGATCCGGCTTCAGCTTTCGCGCATCACCATATCCAAACAGGGCACTCTATCAACTTCGAGGACAGTAGGACTATCATATCCCTCAATTCTCTTAGGGCATCCACTATTCGCGAAGCCATCGAAATAGAGAAAAGACCTCTCTGTCTAAATAGACGCGTTGACAGCACTCGCCTTCCTACAGCTTGGACCTCCGTACTTGACAGATTAAACAAACTAGACATGCCCACCAACACCCAACCAATCACCGCACAGCCCTTTCATCATGCGACATCCCCTCCTAATCGACCGATAACTATAAATAAAAGAAGCAGCGCAGACTCACCTTCAGTTCAGTTACCTAGTGACTCTTGGGGAGTAGGCAGGTTGAGGCCCTGAGTTCGATCTAGACTCTGAAACTCTATTTTATTTTTTTGTCTCTTGATAATGGCTCCAAAGCAGGAGTCGAAACGTCGAGTATTTAATAAATTCAGACGCGGTTGTCACCCGGAACCTAGCTTAGTTCATATGTATATATATATATATATATATATATATATATATATATATATATATATATGTTTTAGGCGGTTTCCGGGAATTCATCCGCGTAGTTGATAACTGATCCCTGTCGGGATCGATGGTAAAATGACGACGTTTTGGCAGAGTCACACCTGCCCTCTTCAGTTCGGTTCGCATAATTCTCGTAGCCTTCTGCTTTCGCTTCTAGTTACTCGAATAACAAGTTGACATAAAACATAAACACAGATTATACCATACAATAACATAAATCATTCTTAGTAGTTTTCATGTATACCGTCAGAGATATTAACTATAAATAATCTATATATATCTATATTATCTATAATAACATTTAAACTTTATATACAGATTGATGACTGCAGTAATTGATGCGAAATTGGTATAGTTCGCCCTGCAATAGTAAAATTACTTAATAATATTTATCTACTTACATATTCCCATATCTACACCATGTATGAACCGTACACTACACCACACTCAAATAGAACACAGACACGTCAAAACACTTTAAAATGATTTAAATAATAAATGATAATACATTTGGACTACTTTGCTAGCTTACAAAGTTCTCCGCCAATGGTTATGTGGAGTGTTCTTGGTGATTTGAATGATATCTATTTGATGTAGACTTCGTGGTTTGCTTTCCATTTAATATATTTTTTAAATAAATAAAATCGGTTGTGATTAGTGTGTAAGTTCGAAAATTAAGAATAGTGCGACAGTATTTATTTGTGATAAATAATGGCCGATTATACAATTAGGGAAAGACATGACATACTCTTAATTTATGGGGAAAGCAGACGTAATTGCAGAATAGCAAGAATGTTATACAGGGAAATGTTTCCAAACAGATGCCTGCCCAATGCTAGGACATTCGTAGCTGTTTCGCAGAGGCTTCTGGAAACAGGTAGTGTAATACCACAAATAAGCAATCGCGGACCACAGCGACATAATCGTATCTTAGCTGCTGAGGATCAAATACTAGACCTTATCGACATCAACCCATATCGTAGCACACGGAGTATTGGAAGTGAGCTGCAAATTTCTCACACTGTTGTTCATAGAACATTACGAGAACAATTGCTCTATCCATATCACATGCAGCGGGTTCAAGGGCTTTCAATTGATGATTTTCAACCAAGACTCAATTTCTGTCGTTGGTTCCTCAGAAAACATCGACAATTTCCTAATTTTGTGAACAATATTTTAACAACAGATGAAGCAAGTTTTAATAGGAATGGTATAATAAATTTTCATAATACGCATTCGTGGTCTGAGGTAAATCCGCACGAAATACGCCAGTCAGTATTTCAACACCAATTCTCAGTTAACGTGTGGGCTGGAATAGTTGGTGAATACTTTGTTGGGCCATTTATACTGCCTGCACGTTTGACAGGTGAGAATTAAATTTATTTTTTGAACAACACGCTACCAGATTTGTTAGATGAAGTGAACCTACAAACACGTTCCAATATGTGGTACTTACATGACGGAGCACCTGCCCACGCAAGTCATCTAGTTGTCGACTTCTTAAATAGAACATTTCCTCGTCGTTGGATTGGTCGAAACGGACATAGACGTTGGCCAGCAAGATCTCCTGATCTCAATCCTTTAGATTTCTACTTATGGGGACACATGAAAAGTAAGGTTTACACGACTCCAATTATTGACGAGAATGACCTTAGACAACGCATTTTTGACGCTGCTGACGAAATCCGAAATATTCCAGGAATTTTTTCTCGCATACGTGAAAATTGGATTAAACGGTGTCGTGCTTGTGTCGATAGTAATGGTGGGCATTTTGAACATTTGCTGTGAATAATCCGTTGTTTCAACTCAGTTCTATCATTATAATAAATTTGGTAAGTAGGATTACATATTTACTTGTCTAATATAAATAATATTAATTAAATCAGTAATAATGACTCTTCGAATAATTTAACTGGTAAAAAACTACATATACAGATCTCTTGAGTTGAATATCATATTTACCCAACTTTGTATAATTGCATAAAAGAAACCGCCAAATACAAATTCTAATTGCAATACCTTGTATTAAAAACGTAAATATTTTGAACAAAATATTTCATACATTTTTATTTAATTCTAAGGTCAATATCATCAGTCAATACAAAAACACAGGTGTTTATTTTTTTTGTAGGCGTAGTCATTCCTTTATTATTCGCGCTAAGAGTGAATCTGCTTCGAACGCGAGCGACGTTGCCGGATTGACAATAATTTACTTAATATGTTTTAGGGAATTTCTTGGTTATTAAGGCCTACTGACCATAGTGGTATAATGGTATAAGAGTTTTTTGTTTAATTTGGTGTATACTACCTCCACCTAAAATACGTACACTCAAACTATTTACACCCTATATATATATATATATATATATGTTGTAGGTGGTTTCCGGGAATTCATCCGCGTAGTTGATAACTGATCCCTGCCGGGATCGATGGTTAAAAACAAATATATATATATATATATATATATATATATATATATATGTTACTTCGGATGTTTTCACGAGAATGAAAGTTCATTGAAGGTTCTCGGGATTCACGTGTGTTTGGTTTAGTTGTCTTAGAAAAGATAGTTTAAATTAGGTTGACTATTTTTAATGCAATAACTTGGCAGGAGGGGCCGTAGCCAAAAGTTTAGAAGTGGGTCTACCGAAATTAATTTCATATTTTTTTATTTATATAAGAGATTTGTCAATGTGATTTATACGATCATTACCCCCTATGAGATCCCCCTCGGACCGCTACTGTAAATTGCTCCATACGTTTGTGTTTTGCTGTAGTTTGTCAAATAGTTCAAACTGCAAATTAGAGTTTCGGTTTATAGGTTCGGGTTGACAAAATAGCGAAATCAAAAGTATATGTTTTATAAACATTTTCAGTGAAGGAGAAGAAAAATTCTTGCTTACTCTTCAATAACCACATATTGTTTAAATCTAAAATTTACCTAATCACGTTTCAGGACTAAATTGTCTTCATTTACGTTGTGGCATATATTTCGGGTTCTTGACCTATCAAGGCTAATATCCGATCACTGTTTCGCCGGTTGGTTATTTTCATTATCACTTATGACTAACACTTTAATATTGTAATGTTTTTATTTTCACACTTGGGTTCTGTTCAGTTCTTGGATATATTTAAAAACACATTCCAACTCACTCTAATTTATTTAAATTACTTTAACACAATTTATATTCACCGAACTATTTACAATTTATCTCTATTTAAATATATGGCTGTCGAATACAGAATGAATCCATCGCCAACTGTCCGTATTTATAAATTTGTCTCGGAATTATTCTGGCAAGTCAACGAACCATCGGGAAACTTCTTTCATATGTGCTGGAAGCTCCAAGGGAATTCCCAGTAACGGCAGCGGTCGGCCTGTTGAGAGACAAAACATTTCGCATTCCCAGAACTCCCTTCCACGAATTGGATGATGGCCGATTGCACCAGCTATCGGACGAATTCTAGAAACATTGCCTCCTCCTTAAGATCATTTCGTCCCGGAATGTCCCAGAATCTTTCCTAGTGTGACGCTATTTGCAGGATTCTCCATTTCGACAACGGGAAGTTTGGTGGAAGTAACAGTCAACGGTTCTCGAATATTGAGACAGCATACAAGGATGTCGATGCCACTGAATCGAAAGATTGTTTCCATCATACTTCTCACCACCCTCCAATGCAGTCCATCCAAGCCGCAGGCTATCTTTGGGACCACCAATTTCATCAGATTCTTCTCCATCATCACATTCCTCAATTCTACCAAAGTCTTCCAAAGATCGCTGTATCTTGGCTTGTTCTGCGAGAATGTTTTCGTTACCAAATAAAAGATGTCTCTGGTAGCCACTGGTTATGTATCTCCGAGATCAAGGACCTTCCCTACCATTTGATCTTGCTCCCTTAGCTTCTGGAACTGGCCGTACTTTTTGGCAAACACTTTGGCTATTCCTCTCAGAGTTCCTTTCTTGTTACGTCGTGCTGCACTTTCTGTCCATCAGAGTACAGTGCCATAACCTGTTCGAAGGTTTCGTCATCGGGTGCTTGGATGCTGCGGACTTGGGCTTGGTCAACTTGGCTGTCATGACTTCCGGCATAAGGGGCTAACCTGTTGAAATGTAACACCGTTGGTTTTCCTCGAGGTAGCTTCCTTATTCTGTAGACAACATCGTTGATTCTTTTTACAATTTGGTACGGCCCCTCCCAAGATCTCTGTAGCTTGGGCGAATATCCACGACGACGTTGCGGGTTATACAACCAAACAAGATCATCAACTTGGAATTCTCTGCCCTCAGCTTGATGTCGTAGGCTTCCTTTATTCGGGCGCTGGCATTCTCGATATTTAACCGGACTCGTAGATTGATGTCGTTCATCTTTTGACGTAGCTGGCTGACATAGTCTTTACCTGCGGTCTCTTCTCCTGGGGGACATCCAAACTTCAAATCGCATGGAAGTCTTAATTCTCGTCCCATAATAATACTGGCCGGGGTCTGACCCGTGGACTCGTGCACAGACGAACTATATGCATTAGAAACAAGTGCGGAAACTACATGTCCATGATATTGCACCTCTTCTTGGAACAGCTGACACTTCTTCGGGCTTAACTTTATCAGGAACTTTGTAGTTGCTGAAACACCTCCTCCAGGTTCTTTACGTGGTCTTCAAATGATCTTCTAACCACGATAATGTCGTCAAGATACACCAGGCATGTTTTCCATGAAAGCCCTTTTAACACTGTTTCCATCAATCTTTCAAACGTTCAAGGAGCATTACACAATCCAAACGGCATCACCGTGAATTGGTAAAGTCCTGAGCCAATCGTATAAGCAGTCTTTTCGCGGTCTTTTTTGGCAAGTTGCTAATAACCGCTCTTCAAGTCCAGGGTGGAAAACATCCAGTCAACGTATCTAGGGTATCGTCTATTCTTGGGAGAGGATAGCTATCTTTTTTTGTAGCGTGGTTTAATTGCCGATAGTCCACGCAAAATCGGGTCAAACCATCTTTCTTTTTAACCAAGACAACTGGCCCAAGGGCTATTGGATGGTTCAATTACACCTTCTTCCTCCATATCGCGGACTATTCTGTCGGCTTCTTCTCTTTTAGCTAGAGGTAGTCTTCTCGCCGACTGTCGAATAGGTTGAGCATCCCCGGTATTAATTTTATGTTTCACTAGGTCAGTCCGTCCTCTTTTTCCTTTTCCTACATCGAAGATATCCTGGTAGTTTCTAACGATGTCCCTCAATTTTTGCTTTTCTGGTTTGTTTTCAAATTCTTAGATGAATCGGTGATGAGTCTTTCCAGTTCCTGAGATAGTTTAGCTGGTGGTATTTCTGCATGCTGTGTGCTTCTGACTACAGAGGAAGCTGTTAAACACAGGCCCAAAGTTGTTCCTTTTTTAGCACAACCGAGTAATGATTCAGGTTCATTACACTTACTGACACAATCTCCTTGGCACGAAACAAAGTCTTTCCCAGTGCCTACATTTCCATCGTGAAGTTTGGGATCGAACATCATTACTGTTCCATCTTTAGCTTTTCCATCTAAGCAAGCATCTACAATGAGTCTCAGCTCTTTCCGGAACATTGACATCTTCTGCTAAGATAGCTCGAAGCATTATGTCATTTTTCCATGAAGCACGACTTCTTCGTCATTTACTCGCAGAATTCCATCTATGAAGTTTAACTGGAATTCCTTGGATCTCATGACATCCATTCCAATGATGACTTCGTCTTCGATGTCTGCGACTAATGCCCGATGTAGGAAGGTTGTATTTCCCAAGACCATTTCAACCTCTATTTCACCATGGACTTTCGCTGCTTCTCCTGTCGCTGTTCGCAGTTGCCATTTTGTTGGTTTTATCATCGTCTCTAAAACGATGTTGAGCCTTATAACTATTTTTGTCGCACCTGTATCCAGCAGTATTGCACAATGCTTCTTATTAATACAGCCACCTACAAAGACACTGTTAACGTGGTTGCGTAACGAAGCGACCTATGCGTAGATAGTTGGGGCTTGTTGGCTACAGGTCCACGATTGCACCTTTAGTTTTCCGACGAGGAAGTCGGGCCTCCGTTGCTTTCCTTGCAACGACTCCTTATGTGTCCTACCTTACAACACTTTCAACATCTCAGTTGTTTTTTCTCGGTAAGGACTTTCTCTATGACATTTCTTACAGAGGCTTCATCGTTTCCGCCATCTTCTGATTCTCTGTCCAGGATTCGGATTCTGGCTTGACCTCTGCAAGTATTTTTCGCAGCCTTGAATTCTAGCGCTCGATCAAGTGCATCCACCAATTGAGTCGGACGAGCTAGTGTTAAAGCTTGTCTGGCTTCGTTGTCCCGCAGTCTATCCAAAAACGCTTGTACTGCTAACCTTTCTATCACATTTTCAGGTGTGGCTGGATAGGCAAGGCGAATCAGACGGGCAATATCAGCTTCAAACTCTTGTAGGGATCCATTAGATTTCTGGTGGTGGCAATTTTTCAGTTGAGAGTAATAAAGTGGGTTTGCCCATCCCTCAGTTCTAAATGTTTGACCAGTTGTTCGTAGTCTTCTTGCTCCGAGGTAGGTAGGTTTGTAAGATGTCTGTCTTAATGCTAGGGTTAATCATATTGCCTTCTCCTCTGCCGACCATCCGTTTAACTTTGCTGCTGCCTCAAATTGGCGCGTATAATTAGGCCATAACGATTTCTCATCAAATTGTGGATGTTCCATTTTGTGTCTTGCTCCGTCGAGGCCAATTTTTGAATCCACTACTTCTGGACTGTTTCTGCTTACTGTTTTTGATCTTCGTATACTGACAACCTGTTCTTTTATTTTGCTGATCTCAGTTTTATTATATGCTTTAGCTCTTCTATCCGCGTTTCATTTTTATCTGACTCTTCGAATATTGTCTGCTTTAGCTCTTCTATCCGCGTTTCACTTTTGACTGACTCTTTGACCATTGTTTGCCTTAGAACTTCCACTCGAGTCTTATTATCTGCTAATTTATCTTCTAACGCCTCTTTCAAGTGTTTGGAATTTTCTAGCAATTTATTTTCTAGTGTTTTAGAATTTTCTTGTAATGTTTGTAGTTTATTTTCTAACGACTGAGAATTTTCTAGCAATTTATCTTCTAAGGACTTAGAGTTTTCTAACAAGTTGTCTTCTAGGGTTTTAGAATTTTCTAGTACTGTCTTGAATTTTCTTTCCTTTTCTTTAATAGCATACTTATGTTCCCATTCCAGAAACTTCAAACAAATAAGTATCCGGATCGTTACCTTCATTTATTAGAGCATCTCGTAGCCGTTGTATTAACTCACTTTTCTTCACACTAATTTCTAAATCCCTTTCCTCAAGTTCTTTTTTTAAGTCCGTCATTTTCAATTGGTCCAAAGACATTTCTTTAAACATTGTCAGTCTATTTATTTTTCAGTAAAGTTCCACAAATACAACTACACCTGACACCACTGTAATGTTTTTATTTTCACACTTGGGTTCAGTTCTTGGATTTATTTAAAAACACAGTCCAACTCACTCTAATTTATTTCCACTACTTTAACACAATTTACATTCACCGAACTATTTCCAATTTATCTCCACTTAAGTTACGGCTGTCGAATACTGAATGAATCCATCGCCATCTCTCCGCATTTATATATTTCTCTCGGAATTATTCTGGCAATTCAACGAACCATCGGGAATTTCTTTCATGTGTTCTGGAAGCTTCAAGGGAATTCCCAGTAAGGACAGCGGTCGGCCTGTTGAGAGATAAAACATTTCGGATTTCCATAAGTATCGGAAGAATGTCCCTTCCACGAATTGGATGATGGCCGATTGTACCAGCTATCGGATGAATTCTCGTAACAATATATTCCAATTCCGCAATCATAAATGCCTAATCTCTTAGTATGCGATTTTGTAGATACCTGTTAGTTTAGTTTTTACAGCATCCTAAATTTACTATATAATTGATTATAATAAGTTTTCATAGTTTCTTTGCATAATGTTTATTTTATTAGGTATTTGAATTTATTCAATTTTCCAGCTTAGGTAGCTGTTGTGTAGTGTATGTAGCCTTCTGCTTTCGAAAGCTGAAGGCTACGAGAATTATTTGAACCGACCTGAAGAGGGCAGATGTGACTCTGCCGAAACGTCGTCATTTTACCATCGATCCCGGCAGGGATCAGTTATCAACTACGCGGATGAATTCCCGGAAACCATCTAATACATTTAGTGCCCGCGAAAACTTAAAAACATATATATATATATATATATATATATATATCACACTTCTCAAATTAAACTTTCTAAAAAAGATTTTTTTATTAAAACAAATACAATTATAACTTTGAAATAAAAGTGAAAAATAACAATGTAACTGACAAAAGTACTGAGTAATAATGAATACAGTAGAAGAGAAATTTTACAATACATAAGTTTAAAGATGCCTATTCAGGCATAGTTGCCACGGCAATTCTCACGGATGTCGGCGGCGCCGTAATATGACACCACACGTGTCGCTGAGTCAGCTGGGAATATTGAATTGTCGTTGCGATATAAGCTCGTGCTAAGTTCATAGTATAAACTTATATAACAACTCCCATCCATATAAAAACGTTGATGGTACAGCATCAACTTTTATGCTAAGTTCTGGAGTCGGTTGGACTCAGGAGGCTACGTAGCTTTCCTTTGGACTTAGGGTTTGAAGGTGCTGTAGGTGGTGTGCTGGACAGCGGAGCTTGGTGTAGTGGTCTTCTTGAACCTCTTCTGGATTGACTTCACTGTGAGGAGTATAATCACAATTACTACTAAGGTGGTGGTTGTGATTGTGAGCCAGGACATATGCTTTTCTGAGGGTGGTTGTTTCATCAGCTTTTGCAGTTCCATGAAATATTGGGACAGCTTATGGTTGGTTTAATTCTTGTAACTATATGGGTGTTAGGTTTGGCATCTCCTTGACGGCTGGCATGCCGTTGCAGCAGTTGAAGGCAATGTCCACTGGGTGGTTTCTGTATGTGATGTTTTGGCCATTTTTGGAAATTCTTGTAGCATGGACCCTTGTGTTGTCGATAAAGGCGTTGCAATCGGGTTGGATTTGCATCACTGAATTTGTCGGTATGGTTTGTGTCACGACATCTTTCCCTTTGAATCAAGATCAACCAAAAGTTTACCTCAATCTCTTGGATATTATAGTCTTCTGCATATAGTATCGCACTTTTGCAGGTTGCTGGAAGTGTAGCTGGCTGTCTGAGAAGCTGACCTTCGCAGATGGCATCTTTGTCTATTGGATATGATATGGCTTTGGAACAAATCTTATGGTGTTTAGTTAATGGATTGCAGTCACCCAGGTCTTCGAAGGATGTGTGTAATAACGAGTACTCGTCTCTCGCGATAAATTTTGTCTTTAATTATAGGATATGATGAAACCCTATTCAATTATCCAAAATTGGGATAGGATAAAGGTGATAAAGGGTGTAAATCTCAGGATCAACTAAAGGAATTTTAAGTAGAAAAATGATTTTAGAGTTGATTTGAAAAGCTTCCAAATCTATCAAATCGATGTACTGAGCAACATTTGAACTGTAAATAGGAAGTGGTAAATTCTTTTCATGAAGTGACTGACAAATCTTTTGAAGGGAATCGACCAAATCTACTGGGGTTATTATTGAACTATGTAGAATTTTTAAGTGGGCGAAAGAGACTGCAGTTAAAACATCATCGAGGGTGTTTTCGATAAATATGTAACTCTCCATTAGGCTTTCACACAGATCCAAGATATTGATTTGAAATTCATGAAAATCAAGATCATTTGAAATGTATAAAATTGATTGCCTTATTTTTTCAATGTGATTCGAGAATATTTTTTCCTCGGATTGAAATTTTTGTAAAGTGCTGTTGAGGTTCATACTGACTGAAGTTGTTACAGATATTTGTTTTTTAACTAAGTCTTGAATTTAATGTTGGTCTTTAGTAATTCTAGTTATACAGTCATTTATGTATTCACCATCTGCTGCATCCAGGTTTCCTGAAATAGCTTTCCAAACTGATCCCAGTCCTTTAATAAGTCCACGTTTTCGTCTGTTAGTAGGGTAAGTTTCAGTGTCACCGAAGATGTCTGTATATTTAGAGTTGATGGATTTAGAAATTTGTTTCAAGAGGCTCACATGTGTCTGTATTTTTGGTTTAAATGATTTTATATTAGTTGTGTTTTCGTTAATTGGGTTAATAATTCGGTTTAGTATAGCGTCGTTATTTGAAACAGCACCTCTGAAAGGGCTGAGGTCTTTGAAGACAAGAAGCGTCCATTTGTCGTTAGAAATTTTAATTGTGCCTTCTTCATGGAAGAAATTTCCTATTGTACTGTTAACGGATGTAAGAGAGTATTGTTGGAGGTTCACGACTGAAAACAGTCCACAGAATCTGAACAGAAGGGATTCATTCAAAATATGGTTTTAGTCTGTCAAAGTTAAGTTTACTGATTTGGTTAGTCTGTAAGTTTATAACGGTGGCAGATTTTTTTCTTATGGCGGTAATTTCAAAAGGTCCATTGAATTTGTTTTCGGATTTGCTTTTGATCTGAAATTCTTTCACGTAGACTTTGTCGCCTACTTTGTTTTGTTGGTCTGTTTTAGCACGGGCAAGTCTGTAATAGTAGTTCATTCTGTTGTTAAGGTCCCTAACATATTTGGATATAAGTTTTTCCTAGGGCGTAAAACCGGTGGTCTTGTTTTTAGTGTTGTTGTAGCAGATAACTGCGTAAGGGAGGACGTTGAATGGATGTTCGTCCGGGTGTTCAGCTGTATTTGCTGTTATCGATAGAACCGTTTGATTCGGGATGGTGGACACTTGAAAAGGATAGTTTGATGTCATATAGTTCGCACATGTCCCTTATGAGAGTATTATCAAATTCACGTCCATAGTCACAATGGATGCGAAGAGGTGTACCGTAATGTTGGAAGAATATTAGGAGGGTGTTCACTACAGTTTTAGCTGTTTTGTCGCCAATAGGGTAAGCTTGAGTAAATTTGGTGAGTTCATCCCTAATAGTCAGTGCGTAGTTTCTGGTTGGATATTCGAAAATATCAATGTTGATAAGTTCGAAGGGCGTTTTTGGTGTTTCAGTTATGACAAAAGGAGCACTTAAGTTTTTTCTACAGAACTTTACCTTTCGGCAAGTTTCGCAGGACTTAATAAATTGCTCTACACTTTTGATTAGTCCAGACCAATCATACTTTCCTTTAATGCGTCGGATGCTCTCGTTAATTCCACGATGAAGGTTATTTTTGCCGCAGTGGTACTGCTGCAGTATAACGGGAATTTCGTCTTGTGAAGGGGTTGGCACAATGTT